>MU847706.1:0-44145 GCA_032690845.1 Eleusine coracana subsp. coracana
ATAAACTCAAAAGCTAGGAGGTATGCGGTGCAGCATCTCAACCATAGGGAAGTATTTATTTTGTAAAAAATTATATACTATTCTACTCTTTGAATTTTGCTTTTTGTCGGTGTTGGCCTCGCCGCAAGCTTTCTAGAAAAAAAAATGAATGCCCCGAATAGACAACGGATGCAAAAGTTATGCTCGTTTTAGGTTATGGTCTCATTTTTTGTGTGCTTACACCGACGGTGTGCTGAACCACATGGCCGAGGGATGTGGGGTTACCTTCCATGGTTCCTTGTGTACCAATAAACTCGGTAGTCTAGGCGCGGTTCATGATACGGTGGGCGAGTCCTGCACCGCGATGAAGTTCAACGCTGTATTGAATGTAACATGCTAGCAGTAGGAGGAACTCGGGGCGGTATCTCAACCATTGGGTAGTATTTATTTGTAAAAAATTATATACTATTCTACTCTTTGAATTTCTCTTTTTGTCGGTGTTGGCCTCGCCTCAAGCTTTCTAGAAAAAAGTATGCTCCGAACGGACAATAGACGCAAAAGTACGCTTCTTTTAGGATAGAGGTCTCATTTTTGGTGTGCTTAACCCATGGTGTGCTGAACCGCGTGGCTGAGGGATGTGTGTTACCTTCCATGGTTCCTTGTGTACCCATAAACTCGGTAGTCTAGGCACGGTTCATGATACGGTGGGCGAGTCCTGCACCGCGACGGAGTTCAACGCTGTATTGAATGTAACATGCTAGCAGTAGGAAGTACTCGGGGCGGTATCTCAACCATAGGGAAGTATTTATTTTTATAAAATTATATACTATTCTACTCTTTGAATTTCACTTTTTGTCAGTGTTGGCCTTGTTGCATGCTTTCTAGAAAATAAGTATGCCTCGAACGGACAACAGACGCAAAGTTACGGTTGTTTTACACCCACGGTGTGCTGAACCGCGTGGCCGAGGGATGTTGGTTACCTTCCATGGTTCCTTGTGTACCCATAAACTTCGTAGTATAGGCGCGGTTCATGATTGGTGGGCGAGTCCTCCACCGCGATGGAGTTTGATGCTCTATTGAATATAAAATGCTCAAAGTAGGAGGTATGCTTGGCAGCATCTCAACCATAGGGAAGTATTTATTTTGTAAAAAATTATATACTATTCTACTCTTTGAATTTCGCTTTTTGTCGGTGTTGTGCTCGTTGTAAGCTTTCTAGAAAAAAAAGTATGCCCCGAGCAGACAATGGATGCAAAAGTTATGCTTGTTTTAGGTTATAGGTCTCCTTTTTCATGTGCTTACACCCACGGTGTGCGGAACCGCGTGGTCGAGGGATGTGGGTTACCTTCCATGGTACCTTGTGTACCCATAAACTCGGTAGTCTAGGCGGGGTTCATGATACGGTGGGTGAGTCCTCCACCGCGATGGAGTTCGACGCTGTATTGAGTGTAATATGCTAGCAGTAGGAGGTACTCAGGACGGTATCTCAACCATAGTGAAGTATTTATTTTTATAAAATTATATACTATTTTAGTCTCTGAATTTCGCTTTTTGTCGGTGTTGGCCTCACTGCAAGCTTTATAGAAAAAAAGTATGCCCCAAACGGACAACAGACGCAAAAGTTACGCTTGTTTTAGGTTATAGGTCTCATTTTTCGTGTGCTTACACCCACGGTGTGCTGAACCGCGTGGCCGAGGGATGTGGGTTACCTTCCATGGTTCCTTGTGTATCCATAAACTCGGTAGTCTAGGCGCGGTTCATGATATGGTGGGTGAGTCCTCCACCGCGATGGAGTTCAACGCTGTATTGAATGTGACATGCTAGCAGTAGGAGGTACTCGGGGCGGTATCTCAACCATAGGGAAGTATTTAATTTTTATAAAATTATATACTATTCTAATCTTTGAATTTTGATGTTTGTTGGTGTTGGCCTCGCCGCAAGCTTTCTAAAAAAAAAAGTATGCCCCGAACAGACAACAAACGCAAAAGTTACGCTTGTTTTAGGTTATAGGTCTCATTTTTCGTGTGCTTACACCCACGGTGTGCTGAACCGCGCAGCCTGGGGATGTGGGTTACCTTCCATGGTTCCTTGTGTACCCATAAACTCAGAAGTCTAGGCGCCGTTCATGATACGATGGGAAAGTCCTGCACCGCGATGGAGTTCAACGCTGTATTGAAGGTAACATGCTAGCAGTAGGAGGTACTCGGGGCGGTATCTCAACCATAGGGAAGTATTTATTTTGTAAAAAATTATATACTATTCTACTCTTTGAATTTCGCTTTTTATCGGTGTTGGGCTCGCCGCAAGCTTTCTAGAAAAAAAAAGTATGCCCCGAACGGACAACGACCATAAAAGTTACGCTCATTTTAGGTTATAGGACTCATTTTTCATGTGCTTACACCCATGGTGTGGTGAACTGCGCAGCCGGGGGATGTGGGTTTCCTTCCATGGTTCCTTGTGTACCCATAAACTCAGAAGTCTAGGCGCGGTTCATGATATGATGGGCAAGTCCTGCACCGCGATAGAGTTCAACGCTGTATTGAATGTAACATGCTAGCAGTAGGAGGTACTCGGGGCGGTATCTCAACCATAGGGAAGTATTTATTTTGTAAAAAATTATATATTATTCTACTCTTTGAATTTCGCTTTGTGTCGGTGTTGGCCTCGCCCGAAGCTTTCTAGAAAAAAAGTATGCTCCGAACGGACAACAGACGCAAAAGTTACGCTTGTTTTAGGTTATATGTCTCATTTTTTGTGTGCTTACACCCATGGTGTGGTGAACTGTGTGGCCGAGGGATGTTGGTTACCTTCCATGATTCCTTGTGTACCCATAAACTCGGTAGTATAGGCGCGGTTCATGATTGGTGGTCGAGTCCTCCACCGCGATGGAGTTCGACGTTGTATTGAATATAACAAGCTCGTAGTAGGAGGTATGCGGTGCAGCATCTCAACCATAGGGAAGTATTTATTTTGTAAAAAATTATATACTATCCTACTCTTTGAATTTTGCTTTTTGTCGGTGTTGGCCTCGCCGCAAGCTTTCTAGAAAAAAAATGAATGCCCCGAATAGACAACGGATGCAAAAGTTATGCTCGTTTTAGGTTATAGGTCTCATTTTTTGTGTGCTTACACCGACGGTGTGCTGAACCACATGGCCGAGGGATGTGGGTTACCTTCCATGGTTCCTTGTGTACCGATAAACTCGGTAGCCTAGGCGCGGTTCATGATACGGTGGGCGAGTCCTGCACCGCGATGAAGTTCAACGCTGTATTGAATGTAACATGCTAGCAGTAGGAGGAACTCGGGTCGGTATCTCAACCATTGGGTAGTATTTATTTTGTAAAAAATTTTATACTATTCTACTCTTTGAATTTCTCTTTTTGTCGGTGTTGGCCTCGCCTCAAGCTTTCTAGAAAAAAGTATGCTCCGAACGGACAATAGACGCAAAAGTTACGCTTCTTTTAGGATAGAGGTCTCATTTTTGGTGTGCTTAACCCATGGTGTGCTGAACCGCGTGGCTGAGGGATGTGTGTTACCTTCCATGGTTCCTTGTGTACCCATAAACTCGGTAGTCTAGGCACGGTTCATGATACGGTGGGCGAGTCCTGCACCGCGACGGAGTTCAACGCTGTATTGAATGTAACATGCTAGCAGTAGGAAGTACTCAGGGCGGTATCTCAACCATAGGGAAGTATTTATTTTTTATAAAATTATATACTATTCTACTCTTTGAATTTCACTTTTTGTCAGTGTTGGCCTTGTTGCATGCTTTCTAGAAAATAAGTATGCCTCGAACGGACAACAGACGCAAAGTTACGGTTGTTTTACACCCACGGTGTGCTGAACCGCGTGGCCGAGGGATGTTGGTTACCTTCCATGGTTCCTTGTGTACCCATAAACTTCGTAGTATAGGCGCGGTTCATGATTGGTGGGCGAGTCCTGCACCGCGATGAAGTTCAACGCTGTATTGAATGTAACATGCTAGCAGTAGGAGGAACTCGGGTCGGTATCTCAACCATTGGGTAGTATTTATTTTGTAAAAAATTTTATACTATTCTACTCTTTGAATTTCTCTTTTTGTCGGTGTTGGCCTCGCCTCAAGCTTTCTAGAAAAAAGTATGCTCCGAACGGACAATAGACGCAAAAGTTACGCTTCTTTTAGGATAGAGGTCTCATTTTTGGTGTGCTTAACCCATGGTGTGCTGAACCGCGTGGCTGAGGGATGTGTGTTACCTTCCATGGTTCCTTGTGTACCCATAAACTCGGTAGTCTAGGCACGGTTCATGATACGGTGGGCGAGTCCTGCACCGCGACGGAGTTCAACGCTGTATTGAATGTAACATGCTAGCAGTAGGAAGTACTCGGGGCGGTATCTCAACCATAGGGAAGTATTTATTTTTTATAAAATTATATACTATTCTACTCTTTGAATTTCACTTTTTGTCAGTGTTGGCCTTGTTGCATGCTTTCTAGAAAATAAGTATGCCTCGAACGGACAACAGACGCAAAGTTACGGTTGTTTTACACCCACGGTGTGCTGAACCGCGTGGCCGAGGGATGTTGGTTACCTTCCATGGTTCCTTGTGTACCCATAAACTTCGTAGTATAGGCGCGGTTCATGATTGGTGGGCGAGTCCTCCACCGCGATGAAGTTTGATGCTCTATTGAATATAAAATGCTCAAAGTAGGAGGTATGCTTGGCAGCATCTCAACCATAGGGAAGTATTTATTTTGTAAACAATTATATACTATTCTACTCTTTGAATTTCGCTTTTTGTCGGTGTTGTGCTCGTTGCAAGCTTTCTAGAAAAAAAAGTATGCCCCGATCAGACAATGGATGCAAAAGTTATGCTTGTTTTAGGTTATAGGTCTCCTTTTTCATGTGCTTACACCCACGGTGTGCGGAACCGCGTAGTCGAGGGATGTGGGTTACCTTCCATGGTACCTTGTGTACCCATAAACTCGGTAGTCTAGGCGGGGTTCATGATACGGTGGGTGAGTCCTCCACCGCGATGGAGTTCGACGCTGTATTGAGTGTAATATGCTAGCAGTAGGAGGTACTCAGGACGGTATCTCAACCATAGGGAAGTATTTAGTTTTTATAAAATTATATACTATTCTAATCTTTGAATTTCGAGGTTTGTTGGTGTTGGCTTCGCCGCAAGCTTTCTAGAAAAAAAAGTATGCCCCGAACGGACAACAAACGCAAAAGTTACGCTTGTTTTAGGTTATAGGTCTCATTTTTCGTGTGCTTACACCCACGGTGTGCTGATCCGTGTGGCCGAGGGATGTTGGTTACCTTCCATGGTTCCTTGTGTACCCATAAACTCGGTAGTCTAGGCGCGGTTCATGATTGGTGGGCGAGTCCTCCACCGTGATAGAGTTTCACGTTGTATTGAATATAACAAGCTCACAGTAGGAGGTATGTGGGGCAGCATCTCAATCATAGGGAAGTATTTATTTTGTATAAAATTATATACTATTCTACTCTTTGAATTTCTCTTTTTGTTGGTGTTGGCCTCGCCTCAAGCTTTCTAGAAAAAAGTATGCTCCGAACGGACAATAGACGCAAAAGTTACGCTTCTTTTAGGATAGAGGTCTCATTTTTGGTGTGCTTAACCCATGGTGTGCTGAACCGCGTGGCTGAGGGATGTGTGTTACCTTCCATGGTTCCTTGTGTACCCATAAACTCGGTAGTCTAGGCACGGTTCATGATACGGTGGGCGAGTCCTGCACCGCGATGAAGTTCAACGCTGTATTGAATGTAACATGCTAGCAGTAGGAGGAACTCGGGTCGGTATCTCAACCATTGGGTAGTATTTATTTTGTAAAAAATTTTATACTATTCTACTCTTTGAATTTCTCTTTTTGTCGGTGTTGGCCTCGCCTCAAGCTTTCTAGAAAAAAGTATGCTCCGAACGGACAATAGACGCAAAAGTTACGCTTCTTTTAGGATAGAGGTCTCATTTTTGGTGTGCTTAACCCATGGTGTGCTGAACCGCGTGGCTGAGGGATGTGTGTTACCTTCCATGGTTCCTTGTGTACCCATAAACTCGGTAGTCTAGGCACGGTTCATGATACGGTGGGCGAGTCCTGCACCGCGACGGAGTTCAACGCTGTATTGAATGTAACATGCTAGCAGTAGGAAGTACTCAGGGCGGTATCTCAACCATAGGGAAGTATTTATTTTTTATAAAATTATATACTATTCTACTCTTTGAATTTCACTTTTTGTCAGTGTTGGCCTTGTTGCATGCTTTCTAGAAAATAAGTATGCCTCGAACGGACAACAGACGCAAAGTTACGGTTGTTTTACACCCACGGTGTGCTGAACCGCGTGGCCGAGGGATGTTGGTTACCTTCCATGGTTCCTTGTGTACCCATAAACTTCGTAGTATAGGCGCGGTTCATGATTGGTGGGCGAGTCCTGCACCGCGATGAAGTTCAACGCTGTATTGAATGTAACATGCTAGCAGTAGGAGGAACTCGGGTCGGTATCTCAACCATTGGGTAGTATTTATTTTGTAAAAAATTTTATACTATTCTACTCTTTGAATTTCTCTTTTTGTCGGTGTTGGCCTCGCCTCAAGCTTTCTAGAAAAAAGTATGCTCCGAACGGACAATAGACGCAAAAGTTACGCTTCTTTTAGGATAGAGGTCTCATTTTTGGTGTGCTTAACCCATGGTGTGCTGAACCGCGTGGCTGAGGGATGTGTGTTACCTTCCATGGTTCCTTGTGTACCCATAAACTCGGTAGTCTAGGCACGGTTCATGATACGGTGGGCGAGTCCTGCACCGCGACGGAGTTCAACGCTGTATTGAATGTAACATGCTAGCAGTAGGAAGTACTCGGGGCGGTATCTCAACCATAGGGAAGTATTTATTTTTTATAAAATTATATACTATTCTACTCTTTGAATTTCACTTTTTGTCAGTGTTGGCCTTGTTGCATGCTTTCTAGAAAATAAGTATGCCTCGAACGGACAACAGACGCAAAGTTACGGTTGTTTTACACCCACGGTGTGCTGAACCGCGTGGCCGAGGGATGTTGGTTACCTTCCATGGTTCCTTGTGTACCCATAAACTTCGTAGTATAGGCGCGGTTCATGATTGGTGGGCGAGTCCTCCACCGCGATGAAGTTTGATGCTCTATTGAATATAAAATGCTCAAAGTAGGAGGTATGCTTGGCAGCATCTCAACCATAGGGAAGTATTTATTTTGTAAACAATTATATACTATTCTACTCTTTGAATTTCGCTTTTTGTCGGTGTTGTGCTCGTTGCAAGCTTTCTAGAAAAAAAAGTATGCCCCGATCAGACAATGGATGCAAAAGTTATGCTTGTTTTAGGTTATAGGTCTCCTTTTTCATGTGCTTACACCCACGGTGTGCGGAACCGCGTAGTCGAGGGATGTGGGTTACCTTCCATGGTACCTTGTGTACCCATAAACTCGGTAGTCTAGGCGGGGTTCATGATACGGTGGGTGAGTCCTCCACCGCGATGGAGTTCGACGCTGTATTGAGTGTAATATGCTAGCAGTAGGAGGTACTCAGGACGGTATCTCAACCATAGGGAAGTATTTAGTTTTTATAAAATTATATACTATTCTAATCTTTGAATTTCGAGGTTTGTTGGTGTTGGCTTCGCCGCAAGCTTTCTAGAAAAAAAAGTATGCCCCGAACGGACAACAAACGCAAAAGTTACGCTTGTTTTAGGTTATAGGTCTCATTTTTCGTGTGCTTACACCCACGGTGTGCTGATCCGTGTGGCCGAGGGATGTTGGTTACCTTCCATGGTTCCTTGTGTACCCATAAACTCGGTAGTCTAGGCGCGGTTCATGATTGGTGGGCGAGTCCTCCACCGTGATAGAGTTTCACGTTGTATTGAATATAACAAGCTCACAGTAGGAGGTATGTGGGGCAGCATCTCAATCATAGGGAAGTATTTATTTTGTATAAAATTATATACTATTCTACTCTTTGAATTTCTCTTTTTGTTGGTGTTGGCCTCGCCTCAAGCTTTCTAGAAAAAAGTATGCTCCGAACGGACAATAGACGCAAAAGTTACGCTTCTTTTAGGATAGAGGTCTCATTTTTGGTGTGCTTAACCCATGGTGTGCTGAACCGCGTGGCTGAGGGATGTGTGTTACCTTCCATGGTTCCTTGTGTACCCATAAACTCGGTAGTCTAGGCACGGTTCATGATACGGTGGGCGAGTCCTGCACCGCGACGGAGTTCAACGCTGTATTGAATGTAACATGCTAGCAGTAGGAAGTACTCGGGGCGGTATCTCAACCATAGGGAAGTATTTATTTTTTATAAAATTATATACTATTCTACTCTTTGAATTTCACTTTTTGTCAGTGTTGGCCTTGTTGCATGCTTTCTAGAAAATAAGTATGCCTCGAACGGACAACAGACGCAAAGTTACGGTTGTTTTACACCCACGGTGTGCTGAACCGCGTGGCCGAGGGATGTTGGTTACCTTCCATGGTTCCTTGTGTACCCATAAACTTCGTAGTATAGGCGCGGTTCATGATTGGTGGGCGAGTCCTCCACCGCGATGGAGTTTGATGCTCTATTGAATATAAAATGCTCAAAGTAGGAGGTATGCTTGGCAGCATCTCAACCATAGGGAAGTATTTATTTTGTAAAAAATTATATACTATTCTACTCTTTGAATTTCGCTTTTTGTCGGTGTTGTGCTTGTTGCAAGCTTTCTAGAAAAAAAAGTATGCCCCGATCAGACAATGGATGCAAAAGTTATGCTTGTTTTAGGTTATAGGTCTCCTTTTTCATGTGCTTACACCCACGGTGTGCGGAACCGCGTGGTCGAGGGATGTGGGTTACCTTCCATGGTACCTTGTGTACCCATAAACTCGGTAGTCTAGGCGGGGTTCATGATACGGTGGGTGAGTCCTCCACCGCGATGGAGTTCGACGCTGTATTGAGTGTAATATGCTAGCAGTAGGAGGTACTCAGGACGGTATCTCAACCATAGTGAAGTATTTATTTTTTATAAAATTATATACTATTTTAGTCTTTGAATTTCGCTTTTTGTCGGTGTTGGCCTCACCGCAAGCTTTATAGAAAAAAAGTATGCCCCAAACGGACAACAGACGCAAAAGTTACGCTTGTTTTAGGTTATAGGTCTCATTTTTCGTGTGCTTACACCCACGGTGTGCTGAACCGCGTGGCCGAGGGATGTGGGTTACCTTCCATGGTTCCTTGTGTATCCATAAACTCGGTAGTCTAGGCGCGGTTCATGATATGGTGGGTGAGTCCTCCACCGCGATGGAGTTCAACGCTGTATTGAATGTGACATGCTAGCAGTAGGAGGTACTCGGGGCGGTATCTCAACCATAGGAAAGTATTTAATTTTTATAAAATTATATACTATTCTAATCTTTGAATTTTGATGTTTGTTGGTGTTGGCCTCGCCGCAAGCTTTCTAAAAAAAAAAGTATGCCCCGAACAGACAACAAACGCAAAAGTTACGCTTGTTTTAGGTTATAGGTCTCATTTTTCGTGTGCTTACACCCACGGTGTGCTGAACCGCGCAGCCTGGGGATGTGGGTTACCTTCCATGGTTCCTTGTGTACCCATAAACTCAGAAGTCTAGGCGCCGTTCATGATACGATGGGAAAGTCCTGCACCGCGATGGAGTTCAACGCTGTATTGAAGGTAACATGCTAGCAGTAGGAGGTACTCGGGGCGGTATCTCAACCATAGGGAAGTATTTATTTTGTAAAAAATTATATACTATTCTACTCTTTGAATTTCGCTTTTTATCGGTGTTGGGCTCGCCGCAAGCTTTCTAGAAAAAAAAAGTATGCCCCGAACGGACAACGACCATAAAAGTTACGCTCATTTTAGGTTATAGGACTCATTTTTCATGTGCTTACACCCATGGTGTGGTGAACTGCGCAGCCGGGGGATGTGGGTTTCCTTCCATGGTTCCTTGTGTACCCATAAACTCAGAAGTCTAGGCGCAGTTCATGATATGATGGGCAAGTCCTGCACCGCGATGGAGTTCAACGCTGTATTGAATGTAACATGCTAGCAGTAGGAGGTACTCGGGGCGGTATCTCAACCATAGGGAAGTATTTATTTTGTAAAAAATTATATATTATTCTACTCTTTGAATTTCGCTTTGTGTCGGTGTTGGCCTCACCGCAAGCTTTCTAGAAAAAAAGTATGCTCCGAACGGACAACAGACGCAAAAGTTACGCTTGTTTTAGGTTATATGTCTCATTTTTTGTGTGCTTACACCCATGGTGTGGTGAACCGTGTGGCCGAGTGATGTTGGTTACCTTCCATGGTTCCTTGTGTACCCATAAACTCGGTAGTATAGGCGCGGTTCATGATTGGTGGTCGAGTCCTCCACCGCGATGGAGTTCGACGTTGTATTGAATATAACAAGCTCGTAGTAGGAGGTATGCGGTGCAGCATCTCAACCATAGGGAAGTATTTATTTTGTAAAAAATTATATACTATCCTACTCTTTGAATTTTGCTTTTTGTCGGTGTTGGCCTCGCCGCAAGATTTCTAGAAAAAAAATGAATGCCCCGAATAGACAACGGATGCAAAAGTTATGCTCGTTTTAGGTTATAGGTCTCATTTTTTGTGTGCTTACACCGACGGTGTGCTGAACCACATGGCCGAGGGATGTGGGTTACCTTCCATGGTTCCTTGTGTACCGATAAACTCGGTAGTCTAGGCGCGGTTCATGATACGGTGGGCGAGTCCTGCACCGCGATGAAGTTCAACGCTGTATTGAATGTAACATGCTAGCAGTAGGAGGAACTCGGGTCGGTATCTCAACCATTGGGTAGTATTTATTTTGTAAGAAATTATATACTATTCTACTCTTTGAATTTCTCTTTTTGTCGGTGTTGGCCTCGCCTCAAGCTTTCTAGAAAAAAGTATGCTCCGAACGGACAATAGACGCAAAAGTTACGCTTCTTTTAGGATAGAGGTCTCATTTTTGGTGTGCTTAACCCATGGTGTGCTGAACCGCGTGGCTGAGGGATGTGTGTTACCTTCCATGGTTCCTTGTGTACCCATAAACTCGGTAGTCTAGGCACGGTTCATGATACGGTGGGCGAGTCCTGCACCGCGACGGAGTTCAACGCTGTATTGAATGTAACATGCTAGCAGTAGGAAGTACTCGGGGCGGTATCTCAACCATAGGGAAGTATTTATTTTTTAAAATTATATACTATTCTACTCTTTGAATTTCACTTTTTGTCAGTGTTGGCCTTGTTGCATGCTTTCTAGAAAATAAGTATGCCTCGAACGGACAACAGACGCAAAGTTACGGTTGTTTTACACCCACGGTGTGCTGAACCGCGTGGCCGAGGGATGTTGGTTACCTTCCATGGTTCCTTGTGTACCCATAAACTTCGTAGTATAGGCGCGGTTCATGATTGGTGGGCGAGTCCTCCACCGCGATGGAGTTTGATGCTCTATTGAATATAAAATGCTCAAAGTAGGAGGTATGCTTGGCAGCATCTCAACCATAGGGAAGTATTTATTTTGTAAAAAATTATATACTATTCTACTCTTTGAATTTCGCTTTTTGTCGGTGTTGTGCTCGTTGCAAGCTTTCTAGAAAAAAAAGTATGCCCCGATCAGACAATGGATGCAAAAGTTATGCTTGTTTTAGGTTATAGGTCTCCTTTTTCATGTGCTTACACCCACGGTGTGCGGAACCGCGTGGTCGAGGGATGTGGGTTACCTTCCATGGTACCTTGTGTACCCATAAACTCGGTAGTCTAGGCGGGGTTCATGATACGGTGGGTGAGTCCTCCACCGCGATGGAGTTCGACGCTGTATTGAGTGTAATATGCTAGCAGTAGGAGGTACTCAGGACGGTATCTCAACCATAGTGAAGTATTTATTTTTTATAAAATTATATACTATTTTAGTCTTTGAATTTCGCTTTTTGTCGGTGTTGGCCTCACCGCAAGCTTTATAGAAAAAAAGTATGCCCCAAAC
Source organism: Eleusine coracana subsp. coracana (assembly GCA_032690845.1). Classification (NCBI taxonomy): domain Eukaryota; kingdom Viridiplantae; phylum Streptophyta; class Magnoliopsida; order Poales; family Poaceae; genus Eleusine; species Eleusine coracana. The sequence goes on from MU847706.1 coordinate 11,979, forward strand.
GGACAACAGACGCAAAAGTTACGCTTGTTTTAGGTTATAGGTCTCATTTTTCGTGTGCTTACACCCACGGTGTGCTGAACCGCGTGGCCGAGGGATGTGGGTTACCTTCCATGGTTCCTTGTGTATCCATAAACTCGGTAGTCTAGGCGCGGTTCATGATATGGTGGGTGAGTCCTCCACCGCGATGGAGTTCAACGCTGTATTGAATGTGACATGCTAGCAGTAGGAGGTACTCGGGGCGGTATCTCAACCATAGGGAAGTATTTAATTTTTATAAAATTATATACTATTCTAATCTTTGAATTTTGATGTTTGTTGGTGTTGGCCTCGCCGCAAGCTTTCTAAAAAAAAAAGTATGCCCCGAACAGACAACAAACGCAAAAGTTACGCTTGTTTTAGGTTATAGGTCTCATTTTTCGTGTGCTTACACCCACGGTGTGCTGAACCGCGCAGTCTGGGGATGTGGGTTACCTTCCATGGTTCCTTGTGTTCCCATTAACGTGGTAGTCTAGGCGCGGTTCATGATTGGTGGGCGAGTCCTCCACCGCGATGGAGTTTGACGCAGTATTGAATGTAACATGCTAGCAGAAAGGAGGTACTCGGGGTGGTATCTCAACCATAGGGAAGTATTTTTTTTATAAAATTATATACTATTCTACTCTTTGAATTTTGTTTTTTGTCGGTGTTGGCCTCGCCGCAAGCTTTCTAGAAAAAAAGTATGCCCCAAACGGACAACGGACGCAAAAGTTACGCTTGTTTTAGGTTATAGGTCTCCTTTTTCGTGTGCTTACAGCCACGGTGTGCTGAACCGTGTGACCGAGGGATGTGGGTTATCTTCCATGGTTCCTTGTGTACCCATAAACTCGGTAGTCTATGCGCGGTTCATGATACGGTGTCGAGTCCTCTACCGTGATGGAGTTCGACGCTGTATTGAATGTAACATGCTAGCAGTAGGAGGTACTCGGGACGGTATCTCAACCATAGGGAAGTATTTATTTTTTATAAAATTATATGCTATTCTACTCTTTGAATTTCGCTTTTTGTCGGTGTTGGCCTCGCCACAAGCTTTCTAGAAAAAAAGTATGCCCCGAACGTACAACGAACGCAAAAGTTACGCATGTTTTATGTTATATGTCTCATTTTTCGTGTACTTACACCCATGGTGTGCTGAACCGTGTGCCCGAATGATGTGGGTTACCTTCCATAGTTCCTTGTGTACCCACAAATGCAGTAGTCTAGGCGCTGTTCATGATATGGTGGGCGAGTCCTCCACCGCGATGGAGTTCAATGCTGTATTGAATGTAACATGCTAGCAGTAGGAGGTACTGAGGGCGGTATCTCAACCATAGGGAAGTATTTAATTTTTTTATAAAATTATATACTACTCTACTCTTTTAATTTCGCTTTTTGTCGGTGTTGGCCTCACTGCAAGCTTTCTAGAAAAAAAGTATGCCCCGAATGGACAACGAACGGAAAAGTTACGCTTGTTTTAGGTTATATGTCTCATTTTTCATGTGCTTACACCCATGGTGTGCTGAACCGTGTGCCTGAATGATGTGGGTTACCTTCCATGGTTCCTTGTGTACCAATAAAGGCAGTAGTCTAGGCGTAGTTCATGATACGGTGGGCGAGTCCTCCACCGCGATGGAGTTTGACGTTGTATTGAATGTAACTTGCTAGCAAAAAGGTGGTACTCGGGGCGGTATCTCAATCATAGGGAAGTATTTATTTTTTTAAAATTATATACTATTCTACTCTTTGAATTTTGCTTTTTGTCGGTGTTTGCCTCGCCGCAACCTTTCTAGAAAAAAAAAGTATGCACCAATCAGACAACGGATACAAAAGTTATGCTCATTTTAGGTTATAGGTCTTCTTTTTCATGTGCTTACATCCACGGTGTGATGAACCGTGTGCCCGAATGATGTGGGTTACCTTCCATAGTTCCTTGTGTACCCACAAACGCGGTAGTCTAGGCGCGGATCATGATATGGTGGGCGAGTCCTCCACCGCGATGGAGTTCAACGCTGTATTGAATGTAACATGCTATCAGTAGGAGATACTCGGGGCATTATTTCAATCATAGGGAAGTATTTATTTTATATAAAATTATGTACTATTCTACTCTTTGAATTTCGTTTTTTGTCGATGTTGGCCTCGCTGGAAGCTTTCTAGAAAAAAAGTGTGCCCCAAACAGACAATGAACGCAAAAGTTACGCTTATTTTAGGTTATAGGTCTCCTGTTTCGTGTGCTTACACCCACGGTGTGCTGAACCGCATGGCTGAGGGATGTGGGTTACCTTCCATGGTTTCTTGTGTACCCATAAACTCGGTAGTCTAGGCGCGATTCATGATATGGTGGGCGAGTCCTCCACCGCGATGGAGTTTGACGCAGTATTGAATGTAACATGCTAGCAGAAAGGAGGTACTCGGGGTGGTATCTCAACCATAGGGAAGTATTTTTTTATAAAATTATATACTATTCTACTCTTTGAATTTTGCTTTTTGTCGGTGTTGGCCTCGCCGCAAGCTTTCTAGAAAAAAAGTATGCCCCAAACGGACAACGGACGCAAAAGTTACGCTTGTTTTAGGTTATAGGTCTCCTTTTTCGTGTGCTTACAGCCACGGTGTGCTGAACCGTGTGACCGAGGGATGTGGGTTATCTTCCATGGTTCCTTGTGTACCCATAAACTCGGTAGTTTATGCGCGGTTCATGATACGGTGTCGAGTCCTCTACCGTGATGGAGTTCGACGCTGTATTGAATGTAACATGCTAGCAGTAGGAGGTACTCGGGGCGGTATCTCAACCATAGGGAAGTATTTATTTTTTATAAAATTATATGCTATTCTACTCTTTGAAATTCGCTTTTTGTCGGTGTTGGCCTCGCCACAAGCTTTCTAGAAAAAAAGTATGCCCCGAACGTACAACGAACGCAAAAGTTACGCATGTTTTATGTTATATGTCTCATTTTTCGTGTACTTACACCCATGGTGTGCTGAACCGTGTGCCCGAATGATGTGGGTTACCATCCATGGTTGCTTATGTACCCATAAACGCAGTAGTCTAGGCGTAGTTCATGATATGGTGGGCGAGTCCTCCACCGCGATGGAGTTTGATGCTGTATTGAATATAACATGCTAGCAGAAAGGAGGTACTCGGGGCGGTATCTCAATCATAGGGAAGTATTTATTTTTTAAAAATTATATACTATTCTACTCTTTGAATTTCGCTTCTTGTCGGTGTTAGCCTCGCCGCAAGCTTTCTAGAAAAAAAAGTATGCACCAATCGGACAACGGATACAAAAGTTATGCTCGTTTTAGGTTATAGGTCTCCATTTTCATGTGCTTACATCCACGGTGTGATGAACCGCGTGCCCGAATGATGTGGGTTACCTTCCATAGTTCCTTGTGTACCCACAAATGCAGTAGTCTAGGCGTTGTTCATGATATGGTGGGCGAGTCCTCCACCGTGATGGAGTTCAATGCTGTATTGAATGTAACATGCTAGCAGTAGGAGGTACTCAGGGCGGTATCTCAATCATAGGGAAGTATTTATTTTTTTATAAAATTATATACTATTCTACTCTTTGAATTTTGCTTTTTGTCAGTGTTGGCCTCACTGCAAGCTTTCTAGAAAAAAAGTATGCCCTGAATGGACAACGAACGCAAAAGTTACGCTTGTTTTAGGTTATATGTCTCATTTTTCGTGTGCTTACACCCACGGTGTGCCGAACCCTGTGCCTGAATGATGTGGGTTACCTTCCATGGTTCCCTGTGTACCAATAAACGCAGTAGTCTAGGCGTAGTTCATGATACGGTGGGCGAGTCCTCCACCGCGATGGAGTTTGATGTTGTATTGAATGTAACATGCTAGCAAAAAGGAGGTACTCGGGGCGGTATGTCAATCATAGGGAAGTATTTATTTTTTAAAAATTATATACTATTCTACTCTTTGAATTTTGCTTTTTTGTCGGTGTTTGCCTCGCCGCAAGCTTTCTAGAAAAAAAAAGTATGCAACAATCAGACAACGGATACATAAGTTATGCTCATTTTAGGTTATAGGTCTTCTTTTTCATGTGCTTACATCCACGGTGTGATGAACCGTGTGCCCGAATGATGTGGGTTACCTTCCATAGTTCCTTGTGTACCCACAAACGCGGTAGTCTAGGCGCGGTTCATGATATGGTGGGCGAGTCCTCCACTGCGATGGAGTTCAACACTGTATTGAATGTAACATGCTATCAGTAGGAGATACTCGGGGCATTATTTCAAATATAGGGAAGTATTTATTTTATATAAAATTATGTACTATTCTACTCTTTAAATTTTGTTTTTTGTCGATGTTGGCCTCGTTGGAAGCTTTCTAGAAAAAAAGTATGCCCCGAACGGACAATGAACGCAAAAGTTACGCTTATTTTAGGTTATAGGTCTCCTTTTTCGTGTGCTTACACCCACGGTGTGATGAACTGCATGGCTAAGGGATGTGGATTATCTTCCATGGTTCCTTGTGTACCCATAAACTCGGTAGTCTATGCGCGGTTCATGATACGGTGTCGAGTCCTCTACCGTGATGGAGTTCGATGCTGTATTGAATGTAACATGCTAGCAGTAGGAGGTACTCGGGGCGGTATCTCAACCATAGGGAAGTATTTATTTTTTATAAAATTATATGCTATTCTACTCTTTGAAATTCACTTTTTGTCGGTGTTGGCCTCACCACAAGCTTTCTAGAAAAAAGTATGCCCCGAACATACAACGAACGCAAAAGTTACGCATGTTTTATGTTATATGTCTCATTTTTCGTGTACTTACACCCATGGTGTGCTGAACCGTGTGCCCGAATGATGTGGGTTACCATCCATGGTTGCTTATGTACCCATAAACGCAGTAGTCTAGGCGTAGTTCATGATATGGTGGGCGAGTCCTCCACCGCGATGGAGTTCGATGCTGTATTGAATATAACATGCTAGCAGAAAGGAGGTACTCGGGGCGGTATCTCAATCATAGGGAAGTATTTATTTTTTAAAAATTATATACTATTCTACTCTTTGTATTTTGCTTCTTGTCGGTGTTAGCCTCTCCGCAAGCTTTCTAGAAAAAAAAGTATGCACCAATCGGACAACGGATACAAAAGTTATGCTCGTTTTAGGTTATAGGTCTGCATTTTCATGTGCTTACATCCACGGTGTGATGAACCGCGTGCCCGAATGATGTGGGATACCTTCCATAGTTCCTTGTGTACCCACAAATGCAGTAGTCTAGGCGTTGTTCATGATATGGTGGGCGAGTCCTCCACCGTGATGGAGTTCAATGCTGTATTGAATGTAACATGCTAGCAGTAGGAGGTACTCAGGGCGGTATCTCAATCATAGGGAAGTATTTATTTTTTTTATAAAATTATATACTATTCTACTCTTTGAATTTCGCTTTTTGTCAGTGTTGGCCTCACTGCAAGCTTTCTAGAAAAAAAGTATGCCCCGAATGGATAACGAACGCAAAAGTTACGCATGTTTTATGTTATATGTCTCATTTTTCATGTACTTACACCCATGGTGTGCTGAACCGTGTGCCCGAATGATGTGGGTTACCATCCATGGTTCCTTATGTACCCATAAACGCAGTAGTCTAGGCGTAGTTCATGATATGGTGGGCGAGTCCTCCACCGCGATGGAGTTTGATGCTGTATTGAATATAACATGCTAGTAGAAAGGAGGTACTTGGGGCGGTATCTCAATCATAGGGAAGTATTTATTTTTTAAAAATTATATACTATTCTACTCTTTGAATTTCGCTTTTTGTCAGTGTTGGCCTCACTGCAAGCTTTCTAGAAAAAAAGTATACCCCGAATGGACAACGAACGCAAAAGTTACGCTTGTTTTAGGTTATATGTCTCATTTTTCGTGTGCTTACACCCACGGTGTGCTGAACCGTGTGCCTGAATGATGTGGGTTACCTCCCATGGTTCCTTGTGTACCAATAAACGCAGTAGTCTAGGCGTAGTTCATGATACGGTGGGCGAGTCCTCCACCGCAATGGAGTTTGATGTTGTATTGAATGTAACATGCTAGCAAAAAGGAGGTACTCGGGGCGGTATGTCAATCATAGGGAAGTATTTATTTTTTAAAAATTATATACTATTCTACTCTTTGAATTTTGCTTTTTGTCGGTGTTTGCCTCGCCGCAAGCTTTCTAGAAAAAAAAACTATGCACCAATCAGACAACGGATACAAAAGTTATGCTCATTTTAGGTTATAGGTCTTCTTTTTCATGTGCTTACATCCACGGTGTGATGAACCGTGTGCCCGAATGATGTGGGTTACCTTCCATAGTTCCTTGTGTACCCACAAACGCGGTAGTCTAGGCACGGTTCATGATATGGTGGGCGAGTCCTCCACCGCGATGGAGTTCAACACTGTATTGAATGTAACATGCTATCAGTAGGAGATACTCGGGGCATTATTTCAAATATAGGGAAGTATTTATTTTATATAAAATTATGTACTATTCTACTCTTTGAATTTTGCTTTTTGTCGATGTTGGCCTCGCTGGAAGCTTTCTAGAAAAAAAGTATGCCCCGAACGGACAATGAACGCAAAAGTTACGCTTATTTTAGGTTATAGGTCTCCTTTTTCGTGTGCTTACACCCACGGTGTGCTGAACCGCATGGCTGAGGGATGTGGGTTACCTTCCATGGTTCCTTGTGTACCCATAAACTCGGTAGTCTAGGCGCGGTTCATGATATGGTGGGCGAGTCCTCCACTGCGATGGAGTTTGACGCTGTATTGAATATAACATGCTAGCAGAAAGGAGGTACTCGGGGTGGTATCTCAACCATAGGGAAGTATTTTTTTATAAAATTATATACTATTCTACTCTTTGAATTTTGCTTTTTGTCGTTGTTGGCCTTGCCGCAAGCTTTCTATAAAAAAAGTATGCCCCAAACGGACAACGGACACAAAAGTTACGCTTGTTTTAGGTTATAGGTCTCCTTTTTCGTGTGCTTACAGCCACGGTGTGTTGAACCGTGTGATCGAGGGATGTGGGTTATCTTCCATGGTTCCTTGTGTACCCATAAACTCGGTAGTCTATGCGCGGTTCATGATACGGTGTCGAGTCCTCTACCGTGATGGAGTTCGACGCTGTATTGAATGTAACATGCTAGCAGTAGGAGGTACTCGGGGCGGTATCTCAACCATAGGGAAATATTTATTTTTTATAAAATTATATGCTATTCTACTCTTTGAAATTCGCTTTTTGTCGGTGTTGGCCTCGCCACAAGCTTTCTAGAAAAAAAGTATGCCCCGAACGTACAACGAACGCAAAAGTTACGCATGTTTTATGTTATATGTCTCATTTTTCGTGTACTTACACCCATGGTGTGCTGAACCGTGTGCCCGAATGATGTGGGTTACCATCCATGGTTCCTTATGTACCCATAAACGCAGTAGTCTAGGCGTAGTTCATGATATGGTGGGCGAGTCCTCCACCGCGATGGAGTTTGATGCTGTATTGAATATAACATGCTAGCAGAAAGGAGGTACTCGGGGCGGTATCTCAATCATAGGGAAGTATTTATTTTTTAAAAATTATATACTATTCTACTCTTTGAATTTTGCTTCTTGTCGGTGTTAGCCTCGCCGCAAGCTTTCTAGAAAAAAAAGTATGCACCAATCGGACAACGGATACAAAAGTTATGCTCGTTTTAGGTTATAGGTCTCCATTTTCATGTGCTTACATCCACGGTGTGATGAACCGCGTGCCCAAATGATGTGGGTTACCTTCCATAGTTCCTTGTGTACCCACAAATGCAGTAGTCTAGGCGTTGTTCATGATATGGTGGGCGAGTCCTCCACCGCGATGGAGTTCAATGCTATATTGAATGTAACATGCTAGCAGTAGGAGGTACTCAGGGCGGTATCTCAATCATAGGGAAGTATTTATTTTTTTATAAAATTATATACTATTCTACTCTTTGAATTTCGCTTTTTGTCAGTGTTGGCCTCACTGCAAGCTTTCTAGAAAAAAAGTATGCCCCGAATGGATAACGAACGCAAAAGTTACGCATGTTTTATGTTATATGTCTCATTTTTCATGTACTTACACCCATGGTGTGCTGAACCGTGTGCCCGAATGATGTGGGTTACCATCCATGGTTCCTTATGTACCCATAAACGCAGTAGTCTAGGCGTAGTTCATGATATGGTGGGCGAGTCCTCCACCGCGATGGAGTTTGATGCTGTATTGAATATAACATGCTAGTAGAAAGGAGGTACTTGGGGCGGTATCTCAATCATAGGGAAGTATTTATTTTTTAAAAATTATATACTATTCTACTCTTTGAATTTCGCTTTTTGTCAGTGTTGGCCTCACTGCAAGCTTTCTAGAAAAAAAGTATACCCCGAATGGACAACGAACGCAAAAGTTACGCTTGTTTTAGGTTATATGTCTCATTTTTCGTGTGCTTCACCCACGGTGTGCTGAACCGTGTGCCTGAATGATGTGGGTTACCTCCCATGGTTCCTTGTGTACCAATAAACGCAGTAGTCTAGGCGTAGTTCATGATACGGTGGGCGAGTCCTCCACCGCGATGGAGTTTGACGTTGTATTGAATGTAACATGCTAGCAAAAAGGAGGTACTCGGGGCGGTATGTCAATCATAGGGAAGTATTTATTTTTTAAAAATTATGTACTATTCTACTCTTTGAATTTTGCTTTTTGTCGGTGTTTGGCTCGCCGCAAGCTTTCTAGAAAAAAAAAGTATGCACCAATCAGACAACGGATACAAAAGTTATGCTCATTTTAGGTTATAGGTCTTCTTTTTCATGTGCTTACATCCACGGTGTGATGAACCGTGTGCCCGAATGATGTGGGTTACCTTCCATAGTTCCTTGTGTACCCACAAACGCGGTAGTCTAGGCGTGGTTCATGATATGGTGGGCGAGTCCTCCACCGCGATGGAGTTCAACACTGTATTGAATGTAACATGCTATCAGTAGGAGATACTCGGGGCATTATTTCAACCATAGGGAAGTATTTATTTTATATAAAATTATGTACTATTCTACTCTTTGAATTTTGTTTTTTGTCGATGTTTGCCTCGCTGGAAGCTTTCTAGAAAAAAAGTATGCCCCGAATGGACCATGAACGCAAAAGTTACGCTTTTTTTAGGTTATAGGTCTCCTATTTCGTGTGCGTACACCCACGGTGTGCTGAACCGCATGGCTGAGGGATGTGGGTTACCTTCCATGGTTCCTTGTGTACCCATAAACTCGGTAGTCTAGGCGCGGTTCATGATATGGTGGGTGAGTCCTCCACCGCGATGGAGTTTGACGCTGTATTGAATGTAACATGCTAGCAGAAAGGAGGTACTCGGGGTGGTATCTCAACCATAGGGAAGTATTTTTTTATAAAATTATATACTATTCTACTCTTTGAATTTTGCTTTTTGTCGTTGTTGGCCTCGCCGCAAGCTTTCTAGAAAAAATGTATGCCCCAAAAGGACAACGGACGCAAATGTTACGCTTGTTTTAGGTTATAGGTCTCCTTTTTCGTGTGCTTACAGCCACGGTGTGCTGAACCGTGTGACCGAGGGATGTGGGTTATCTTCCATGGTTCCTTGTGTACCCATAAACTCGGTAGTCTATGCGCGGTTCATGATACGGTGTCGAGTCCTCTACCGTGATGGAGTTCGACGTTGTATTGAATGTAACATGCTAGCAATAGGAGGTACTCGGGGCGGTATCTCAACCATAGGGAAGTATTTATTTTTTATAAAATTATATGCTAGTCTACTCTTTGAATTTTGCTTTTTGTCGGTGTTGGCCTCACCACAAGCTTTCTAGAAAAAAAGTATGCCCCGAACGTACAACGAACGCAAAAGTTACGCATGTTTTATGTTATATGTCTCATTTTTCATGTACTTACACCCATGGTGTGCTGAACCGTGTGCCCGAATGATGTGGGTTACCATCCATGGTTCCTTATGTACCCATAAACGCAGTAGTCTAGGCGTAGTTCATGATATGGTGGGCGAGTCCTCCACCGCGATGGAGTTTGATGCTGTATTGAATATAACATGCTAGTAGAAAGGAGGTACTTGGGGCGGTATCTCAATCATAGGGAAGTATTTATTTTCTAAAAATTATACACTATTCTACTCTTTGAATTTCGCTTTTTGTCAGTGTTGGCCTCACTGCAAGCTTTCTAGAAAAAAAGTATGCCCCGAATGGACAACGAACGCAAAAGTTATACTTGTTTTAGGTTATATGTCTCATTTTTCGTGTGCTTACACCCACGGTGTGCTGAACCGTGTGCCTGAATGATGTGGGTTACCTTCCATGGTTCCTTGTGTACCAATAAACGCAGTAGTCTAGGCGTAGTTCATGATACGGTGGGCGAGTCCTCCACCGCGATGGAGTTTGACGTTGTATTGAATGTAACATGCTAGCAAAAAGGAGGTACTCGGGGCGGTATGTCAATCATAGGGAAGTATTTATTTTTTAAAAATTATATACTATTCTACTCTTTGAATTTTGCTTTTTGTCGGTGTTTGGCTCGCCGCAAGCTTTCTAGAAAAAAAAAGTATGCACCAATCAGACAACGGATACAAAAGTTATGCTCATTTTAGGTTATAGGTCTTCTTTTTCATGTGCTTACATCCACGGTGTGATGAACCGTGTGCCCGAATGATGTGGGTTACCTTCCATAGTTCCTTGTGTACCCACAAACGCGGTAGTCTAGGCGTGGTTCATGATATGGTGGGCGAGTCCTCCACCGCGATGGAGTTCAACACTGTATTGAATGTAACATGCTATCAGTAGGAGATACTCGGGGCATTATTTCAACCATAGGGAAGTATTTATTTTATATAAAATTATGTACTATTCTACTCTTTGAATTTTGTTTTTTGTCGATGTTTGCCTCGCTGGAAGCTTTCTAGAAAAAAAGTATGCCCCGAATGGACCATGAACGCAAAAGTTACGCTTTTTTTAGGTTATAGGTCTCCTATTTCGTGTGCGTACACCCACGGTGTGCTGAACCGCATGGCTGAGGGATGTGGGTTACCTTCCATGGTTCCTTGTGTACCCATAAACTCGGTAGTCTAGGCGCGGTTCATGATATGGTGGGTGAGTCCTCCACCGCGATGGAGTTTGACGCTGTATTGAATGTAACATGCTAGCAGAAAGGAGGTACTCGGGGTGGTATCTCAACCATAGGGAAGTATTTTTTTATAAAATTATATACTATTCTACTCTTTGAATTTTGCTTTTTGTCGTTGTTGGCCTCGCCGCAAGCTTTCTAGAAAAAATGTATGCCCCAAAAGGACAACGGACGCAAATGTTACGCTTGTTTTAGGTTATAGGTCTCCTTTTTCGTGTGCTTACAGCCACGGTGTGCTGAACCGTGTGACCGAGGGATGTGGGTTATCTTCCATGGTTCCTTGTGTACCCATAAACTCGGTAGTCTATGCGCGGTTCATGATACGGTGTCGAGTCCTCTACCGTGATGGAGTTCGACGTTGTATTGAATGTAACATGCTAGCAATAGGAGGTACTCGGGGCGGTATCTCAACCATAGGGAAGTATTTATTTTTTATAAAATTATATGCTAGTCTACTCTTTGAATTTTGCTTTTTGTCGGTGTTGGCCTCACCACAAGCTTTCTAGAAAAAAAGTATGCCCCGAACGTACAACGAACGCAAAAGTTACGCATGTTTTATGTTATATGTCTCATTTTTCATGTACTTACACCCATGGTGTGCTGAACCGTGTGCCCGAATGATGTGGGTTACCATCCATGGTTCCTTATGTACCCATAAACGCAGTAGTCTAGGCGTAGTTCATGATATGGTGGGCGAGTCCTCCACCGCGATGGAGTTTGATGCTGTATTGAATATAACATGCTAGTAGAAAGGAGGTACTTGGGGCGGTATCTCAATCATAGGGAAGTATTTATTTTCTAAAAATTATACACTATTCTACTCTTTGAATTTCGCTTTTTGTCAGTGTTGGCCTCACTGCAAGCTTTCTAGAAAAAAAGTATGCCCCGAATGGACAACGAACGCAAAAGTTATACTTGTTTTAGGTTATATGTCTCATTTTTCGTGTGCTTACACCCACGGTGTGCTGAACCGTGTGCCTGAATGATGTGGGTTACCTTCCATGGTTCCTTGTGTACCAATAAACGCAGTAGTCTAGGCGTAGTTCATGATACGGTGGGCGAGTCCTCCACCGCGATGGAGTTTGACGTTGTATTGAATGTAACATGCTAGCAAAAAGGAGGTACTCGGGGCGGTATGTCAATCATAGGGAAGTATTTATTTTTTAAAAATTATATACTATTCTACTCTTTGAATTTTGCTTTTTGTCGGTGTTTGGCTCGCCGCAAGCTTTCTAGAAAAAAAAAGTATGCACCAATCAGACAACGGATACAAAAGTTATGCTCATTTTAGGTTATAGGTCTTCTTTTTCATGTGCTTACATCCACGGTGTGATGAACCGTGTGCCCGAATGATGTGGGTTACCTTCCATAGTTCCTTGTGTACCCACAAACGCGGTAGTCTAGGCGTGGTTCATGATATGGTGGGCGAGTCCTCCACCGCGATGGAGTTCAACACTGTATTGAATGTAACATGCTATCAGTAGGAGATACTCGGGGCATTATTTCAACCATAGGGAAGTATTTATTTTATATAAAATTATGTACTATTCTACTCTTTGAATTTTGTTTTTTGTCGATGTTTGCCTCGCTGGAAGCTTTCTAGAAAAAAAGTATGCCCCGAATGGACCATGAACGCAAAAGTTACGCTTTTTTTAGGTTATAGGTCTCCTATTTCGTGTGCGTACACCCACGGTGTGCTGAACCGCATGGCTGAGGGATGTGGGTTACCTTCCATGGTTCCTTGTGTACCCATAAACTCGGTAGTCTAGGCGCGGTTCATGATATGGTGGGTGAGTCCTCCACCGCGATGGAGTTTGACGCTGTATTGAATGTAACATGCTAGCAGAAAGGAGGTACTCGGGGTGGTATCTCAACCATAGGGAAGTATTTTTTTATAAAATTATATACTATTCTACTCTTTGAATTTTGCTTTTTGTCGTTGTTGGCCTCGCCGCAAGCTTTCTAGAAAAAAAGTATGCCCCAAAAGGACAACGGACGCAAAAGTTACGCTTGTTTTAGGTTATAGGTCTCCTTTTTCGTGTGCTTACAGCCACGGTGTGCTGAACCGTGTGACCGAGGGTTGTGGGTTATCTTCCATGGTTCCTTGTGTACCCATAAACTCGGTAGTCTATGCGCGGTTCATGATACGGTGTCGAGTCCTCTACCGTGATGGAGTTCGACGTTGTATTGAATGTAACATGCTAGCAATAGGAGGTACTCGGGGCGGTATCTCAACCATAGGGAAGTATTTATTTTTTATAAAATTATATGCTAGTCTACTCTTTGAATTTTGCTTTTTGTCGGTGTTGGCCTCACCACAAGCTTTCTAGAAAAAAAGTATGCCCCGAACGTACAACGAACGCAAAAGTTACGCATGTTTTATGTTATATGTCTCATTTTTCATGTACTTACACCCATGGTGTGCTGAACCGTGTGCCCGAATGATGTGGGTTACCATCCATGGTTCCTTATGTACCCATAAACGCAGTAGTCTAGGCGTAGTTCATGATATGGTGGGCGAGTCCTCCACCGCGATGGAGTTTGATGCTGTATTGAATATAACATGCTAGTAGAAAGGAGGTACTTGGGGCGGTATCTCAATCATAGGGAAGTATTTATTTTTTAAAAATTATACACTATTCTACTCTTTGAATTTCGCTTTTTGTCAGTGTTGGCCTCACTGCAAGCTTTCTAGAAAAAAAGTATGCCCCGAATGGACAACGAACGCAAAAGTTATACTTGTTTTAGGTTATATGTCTCATTTTTCGTGTGCTTACACCCACGGTGTGCTGAACCGTGTGCCTGAATGATGTGGGTTACCTTCCATGGTTCCTTGTGTACCAATAAACGCAGTAGTCTAGGCGTAGTTCATGATACGGTGGGCGAGTCCTCCACCGCGATGGAGTTTGACGTTGTATTGAATGTAACATGCTAGCAAAAAGGAGGTACTCGGGGCGGTATGTCAATCATAGGGAAGTATTTATTTTTTAAAAATTATATACTATTCTACTCTTTGAATTTTGCTTTTTGTCGGTGTTTGCCTCGCTGCAAGCTTTCTAGAAAAAAAAGTATGCACCAATCAGACAACGGATACAAAAGTTATGCTCATTTTAGGTTATAGGTCTTCTTTTTCATGTGCTTACATCCACGGTGTGATGAACCATGTGCCCGAATGATGTGGGTTACCTTCCATAGTTCCTTGTGTACCCACAAACGCGGTAGTCTTGGCGCGGTTCATGATATGGTGGGCGAGTCCTCCACCACGATGGAGTTCAACACTGTATTGAATGTAACATGCTATCAGTAGGAGATACTCGGGGCATTATTTCAACCATAGGGAAGTATTTATTTTATATAAAATTATGTACTATTCTACTCTTTGAATTTCGTTTTTTGTCGATGTTGGCCTCGCTGGAAGCTTTCAAGAAAAAAAGTATGCCCCGAACGGACCATGAACGCAAAAGTTACGCTTTTTCTAGGTTATAGGTCTCCTATTTCGTGTGCGTACACCCACGGTGTGCTGAACCGCATGGCTGAGGGATGTGGGTTACCTTCCATGGTTCCTTGTGTACCCATAAACTCGGTAGTCTAGGCGCGGTTCATGATATGGTGGGCGAGTCCTCCTCCGCGATGGAATTTGACGCTGTATTGAATGTAACATGCTTGCAGAAAGGAGGTACTCGGGGTGGTATCTCAACCATAGGGCAGTATTTTTTTATAAAATTATATACTATACTACTCTTTGAATTTTGCTTTTTGTCGTTGTTGGCCTCGCCGCAAGCTTTCTATAAAAAAGTATGCCCCAAACGGACAACGGGCGCAAAAGTTACGCTTGTTTTAGGTTATAGGTCTCCTTTTTCGTGTGCTTACAGCCACGGTGTGCTGAACCGTGTGACCGAGGGATGTGGGTTATCTTCCATGGTTCCTTGTGTACCCATAAACTCGGTAGTCTATGCGCGGTTCATGATATGGTGTCGAGTCCTCTACCGTGATGGAGTTCGACGTTGTATTGAATGTAACATGCTAGCAGTAGGAGGTACTCGGGGCGGTATCTCAACCATAGGGATGTATTTATTTTTTATAAAATTATATGCTAGTCTACTCTTTGAATTTTGCTTTTTGTCGGTGTTGGCCTCGCCACAAGCTTTCTAGAAAAAAAGTATGCCCCGAACGTACAACGAACACAAAAGTTACGCATGTTTTATGTTATATGTCTCATTTTTCGTGTACTTACACCCTTGGTGTGCTGAACCGTGTTCCCGAATGATGTGGGTTACCATCCATGGTTCCTTATGTACCCATAAACGCAGTAGTCTAGGCGTAGTTCATGATATGGTGGGCGAGTCCTCCACCGCGATGGAGTTCGATGCTGTATTGAATATAACATGCTAGCAGAAAGGAGGTACTCGGGGCGGTATCTCAATCATAGGGAATTATTTATTTTTTAAAAATTATATACTATTCTACTCTTTGAATTTTGCTTCTTGTCGGTGTTAGCCTCGCCGCAAGCTTTCTAGAAAAAAAAGTATGCACCAATCGGACAACGGATACAAAAGTTATACTTGTTTTAGGTTATATGTCTCATTTTTCGTGTGCTTACACCCACGGTGTGCTGAACCGTGTGCCTGAATGATGTGGGTTACCTTCCATGGTTCCTTGTGTACCAATAAACGCAGTAGTCTAGGCGTAGTTCATGATACGGTGGGCGAGTCCTCCACCGCGATGGAGTTTGACGTTGTATTGAATGTAACATGCTAGCAAAAAGGAGGTACTCGGGGCGGTATGTCAATCATAGGGAAGTATTTATTTTTTAAAAATTATATACTATTCTACTCTTTGAATTTTGCTTTTTGTCGGTGTTTGGCTCGCCGCAAGCTTTCTAGAAAAAAAAAGTATGCACCAATCAGACAACGGATACAAAAGTTATGCTCATTTTAGGTTATAGGTCTTCTGTTTCATGTGCTTACATCCACGGTGTGATGAACCGTGTGCCCGAATGATGTGGGTTACCTTCCTTAGTTCCTTGTGTACCCACAAACGCGGTAGTCTAGGCGTGGTTCATGATATGGTGGGCGAGTCCTCCACCGCGATGGAGTTCAACACTGTATTGAATGTAACATGCTATCAGTAGGAGATACTCGGGGCATTATTTCAACCATAGGGAAGTATTTATTTTATATAAAATTATGTACTATTCTACTCTTTGAATTTTGTTTTTTGTCGATGTTGGCCTCGCTGGAAGCTTTCTAGAAAAAAAGTATGCCCCGAATGGACCATGAACGCAAAAGTTACGCTTTTTTTAGGTTATAGGTCTCCTATTTCGTGTGCGTACACCCACGGTGTGCTGAACCGCATGGCTGAGGGATATGGGTTACCTTCCATGGTTCCTTGTGTACCCATAAACTCGGTAGTCTAGGCGCGGTTCATGATATGGTGGGTGAGTCCTCCACCGCGATGGAGTTTGACGCTGTATTGAATGTAACATGCTAGCAGAAAGGAGGTACTCGGGGTGGTATCTCAACCATAGGGAAGTATTTTTTTATAAAATTATATACTATTCTACTCTTTGAATTTTGCTTTTTGTCGTTGTTGGCCTCGCCGCAAGCTTTCTAGAAAAAAAGTATGCCCCAAAAGGACAACGGACGCAAAAGTTACGCTTGTTTTAGGTTATAGGTCTCCTTTTTCGTGTGCTTACAGCCACGGTGTGCTGAACCGTGTGACCGAGGGATGTGGGTTATCTTCCATGGTTCCTTGTGTACCCATAAACTCGGTAGTCTATGCGCGGTTCATGATACGGTGTCGAGTCCTCTACCGTGATGGAGTTCGACGTTGTATTGAATGTAACATGCTAGCAATAGGAGGTACTCGGGGCGGTATCTCAACTATAGGGAAGTATTTATTTTTTATAAAATTATATGCTAGTCTACTCTTTGAATTTTGCTTTTTGTCGGTGTTGGCCTCACCACAAGCTTTCTAGAAAAAAAGTATGCCCCGAACGTACAACGAACACAAAAGTTACGCATGTTTTATGTTATATGTCTCATTTTTCATGTACTTACACCCATGGTGTGCTGAACCGTGTGCCCGAATGATGTGGGTTACCATCCATGGTTCCTTATGTACCCATAAACGCAGTAGTCTAGGCGTAGTTCATGATATGGTGGGCGAGTCCTCCACCGCGATGGAGTTTGATGCTGTATTGAATATAACATGCTAGTAGAAAGGAGGTACTTGGGGCGGTATCTCAATCATAGGGAAGTATTTATTTTTTAAAAATTATACACTATTCTACTCTTTGAATTTCGCTTTTTGTCAGTGTTGGCCTCACTGCAAGCTTTCTAGAAAAAAAGTATGCCCCGAATGGACAACGAACGCAAAAGTTATACTTGTTTTAGGTTATATGTCTCATTTTTCGTGTGCTTACACCCACGGTGTGCTGAACCGTGTGCCTGAATGATGTGGGTTACCTTCCATGGTTCCTTGTGTACCAATAAACGCAGTAGTCTAGGCGTAGTTCATGATACGGTGGGCGAGTCCTCCACCGCGATGGAGTTTGACGTTGTATTGAATGTAACATGCTAGCAAAAAGGAGGTACTCAGGGCGGTATGTCAATCATAGGGAAGTATTTATTTTTTAAAAATTATATACTATTCTACTCTTTGAATTTTGCTTTTTGTCGGTGTTTGCCTCACCGCAAGCTTTCTAGAAAAAAAAGTATGCACCAATCAGACAACGGATACAAAAGTTATGCTCATTTTAGGTTATAGGTCTTCTTTTTCATGTGCTTACATCCACGGTGTGATGAACCGTGTGCCCGAATGATGTGGGTTACCTTCCATAGTTCCTTGTGTACCCACAAACGCGGTAGTCTTGGCGCGGTTCATGATATGGTGGGCGAGTCCTCCACCACGATGGAGTTCAACACTGTATTGAATGTAACATGCTATCAGTAGGAGATACTCGGGGCATTATTTCAACCATAGGGAAGTATTTATTTTATATAAAATTATGTACTATTCTACTCTTTGAATTTCGTTTTTTGTCGATGTTGGCCTCGCTGGAAGCTTTCAAGAAAAAAAGTATGCCCCGAACGGACCATGAACGCAAAAGTTATGCTTTTTTTAGGTTATAGGTCTCCTATTTCGTGTGCGTACACCCACGGTGTGCTGAACCGCATGGCTGAGGGATGTGGGTTACCTTCCATGGTTCCTTGTGTACCCATAAACTCGGTAGTCTAGGCGCGGTTCATGATATGGTGGGCGAGTCCTCCACCGCGATGGAATTTGACGCTGTATTGAATGTAACATGCTTGCAGAAAGGAGGTACTCGGGGTGGTATCTCAACCATAGGGCAGTATTTTTTTATAAAATTATATACAATTCTACTCTTTGAATTTTGCTTTTTGTCGTTGTTGGCCTCGCCGCAAGCTTTCTATAAAAAAAGTATGCCCCAAACGGACAACGGGCGCAAAAGTTACGCTTGTTTTAGGTTATAGGTCTCCTTTTTCGTGTGCTTACAGCCACGGTGTGCTGAACCGTGTGACCGAGGGATGTGGGTTATCTTCCATGGTTCCTTGTGTACCCATAAACTCGGTAGTCTATGCGCGGTTCATGATATGGTGTCGAGTCCTCTACCGTGATGGAGTTCGACGTTGTATTGAATGTAACATGCTAGCAGTAGGAGGTACTCGGGGCGGTATCTCAACCATAGGGAAGTATTTATTTTTTATAAAATTATATGCTAGTCTACTCTTTGAATTTTGCTTTTTGTCGGTGTTGGCCTCGCCACAAGCTTTCTAGAAAAAAAGTATGCCCCGAACGTACAACGAACGCAAAAGTTACGCATGTTTTATGTTATATGTCTCATTTTTCGTGTACTTACACCCTTGGTGTGCTGAACCGTGTTCCCGAATGATGTGGGTTACCATCCATGGTTCCTTATGTACCCATAAACGCAGTAGTCTAGGCGTAGTTCATGATATGGTGGGCGAGTCCTCCACCGCGATGGAGTTCGATGCTGTATTGAATATAACATGCTAGCAGAAAGGAGGTACTCAGGGCGGTATCTCAATCATAGGGAATTATTTATTTTTTAAAAATTATATACTATTCTACTCTTTGAATTTTGCTTCTTGTCGGTGTTAGCCTCGCCGCAAGCTTTCTAGAAAAAAAAGTATGCACCAATCGGACAACGGATACAAAAGTTATGCTCGTTTTAGGTTATAGGTCTCCATTTTCGTGTGCGTAAATCCACGGTGTGATGAACCGCGTGCCCGAATGATGTGGGTTACCTTCCATAGTTCCTTGTGTACCCACAACTGCAGTAGTCTAGGCGTTGTTCATGATATGGTGGGCGAGTCCTCCACCGCGATGGAGTTCAATGCTGTATTGAATGTAACATGCTAGCAGTAGGAGGTACTCAGGGCGGTATCTCAATCATAGGGAAGTATTTATTTTTTTATAAAATTATATACTATTCTACTCTTTGAATTTCGCTTTTTGTTAGTGTTGGCCTCACTGCAAGCTTTCTAGAAAAAAAGTATGCCCCGAATGGACAACGAACGCAAAAGTTACGCTTGTTTTAGGTTATATGTCTCATTTTTCGTGTGCTTACACCCACGGTGTGCTGAACCGTGTGCCTGAATGATGTGGGTTACCTTCCATGGTTCCTTGTGTACCAATAAACGCAGTAGTCTAGGCGTAGTTCATGATACGGTGGGCGAGTCCTCCACCGCGATGGAGTTTGACGTTGTATTGAATGTAACATGCTAGCAAAAAGGAGGTACTCGGGGCGGTATGTCAATCATAGGGAAGTATTTATTTTTTAAAAATTATATACTATTCTACTCTTTGAATTTTGCTTTTTGTCGGTGTTTGCCTCGCCGCAAGCTTTCTAGAAAAAAAAGTATGCACCAATCAGACAACGGATACAAAAGTTATGCTCATTTTAGGTTATAGGTCTTCTTTTTCATGTGCTTACATCCACGGTGTGATGAACCGTGTGCCCGAATGATGTGGGTTACCTTCCATAGTTCCTTGTGTACCCACAAACGCGGTAGTCTTGGCGCGGTTCATGATATGGTGGGCGAGTCCTCCACCACGATGGAGTTCAACACTGTATTGAATGTAACATGCTATCAGTAGGAGATACTCGGGGCATTATTTCAACCATAGGGAAGTATTTATTTTATATAAAATTATGTACTATTCTACTCTTTGAATTTCATTTTTTGTCGATGTTGGCCTCGCTGGAAGCTTTCAAGAAAAAAAGTATGCCCCGAACGGACCATGAACGCAAAAGTTACGCTTTTTTTAGGTTATAGGTCTCCTATTTCGTGTGCGTACACCCACGGTGTGCTGAACCGCATGGCTGAGGGATGTGGGTTACCTTCCATGGTTCCTTGTCTACCCATAAACTCGGTAGTCTAGGCGCGGTTCATGATATGGTGGGCGAGTCCTCCACCGCGATGGAATTTGACGCTGTATTGAATGTAACATGCTTGCAGAAAGGAGGTACTCGGGGTGGTATCTCAACCATAGGGCAGTATTTTTTTATAAAATTATATACAATTCTACTCTTTGAATTTTGCTTTTTGTCGTTGTTGGCCTCGCCGCAAGCTTTCTATAAAAAAAGTATGCCCCAAACGGACAACGGGCGCAAAAGTTACGCTTGTTTTAGGTTATAGGTCTCCTTTTTCGTGTGCTTACAGCCACGGTGTGCTGAACCGTGTGACCGAGGGATGTGGGTTATCTTCCATGGTTCCTTGTGTACCCATAAACTCGGTAGTCTATGCGCGGTTCATGATATGGTGTCGAGTCCTCTACCGTGATGGAGTTCGACGTTGTATTGAATGTAACATGCTAGCAGTAGGAGGTACTCGGGGCGGTATCTCAACCATAGGGAAGTATTTATTTTTTATAAAATTATATGCTAGTCTACTCTTTGAATTTTGCTTTTTGTCGGTGTTGGCCTCGCCACAAGCTTTCTAGAAAAAAAGTATGCCCCGAACGTACAACGAACGCAAAAGTTACGCATGTTTTATGTTATATGTCTCATTTTTCGTGTACTTACACCCTTGGTGTGCTGAACCGTGTTCCCGAATGATGTGGGTTACCATCCATGGTTCCTTATGTACCCATAAACGCAGTAGTCTAGGCGTAGTACATGATATGGTGGGCGAGTCCTCCACCGCGATGGAGTTCGATGCTGTATTGAATATAACATGCTAGCAGAAAGGAGGTACTCAGGGCGGTATCTCAATCATAGGGAATTATTTATTTTTTAAAAATTATATACTATTCTACTCTTTGAATTTTGCTTCTTGTCGGTGTTAGCCTCGCCGCAAGCTTTCTAGAAAAAAAAGTATGCACCAATCGGACAACGGATACAAAAGTTATGCTCGTTTTAGGTTATAGGTCTCCATTTTCGTGTGCTTACATCCACGGTGTGATGAACCGCGTGCCCGAATGATGTGGGTTACCTTCCATAGTTCCTTGTGTACCCACAACTGCAGTAGTCTAGGCGTTGTTCATGATATGGTGGGCGAGTCCTCCACCACGATGGAGTTCAATGCTGTATTGAATGTAACATGCTAGCAGTAGGAGGTACTCAGGGCGGTATCTCAATCATAGGGAAGTATTTATTTTTTTATAAAATTATATACTATTCTACTCTTTGAATTTCGCTTTTTGTTAGTGTTGGCCTCACTGCAAGCTTTCTAGAAAAAAAGTATGCCCCGAATGGACAACGAACGCAAAAGTTACGCTTGTTTTAGGTTATATGTCTCATTTTTCGTGTGCTTACACCCACGGTGTGCTGAACCGTGTGCCTGAATGATGTGGGTTACCTTCCATGGTTCCTTGTGTACCAATAAACGCAGTAGTCTAGGCGTAGTTCATGATACGGTGGGCGAGTCCTCCACCGCGATGGAGTTTGACGTTGTATTGAATGTAACATGCTAGCAAAAAGGAGGTACTCGGGGCGGTATGTCAATCATAGGGAAGTATTTATTTTTTAAAAATTATATACTATTCTACTCTTTGAATTTTGCTTTTTGTCGGTGTTTGCCTCGCCGCAAGCTTTCTAGAAAAAAAAGTATGCACCAATCAGACAACGGATACAAAAGTTATGCTCATTTTAGGTTATAGGTCTTCTTTTTCATGTGCTTACATCCACGGTGTGATGAACCGTGTGCCCGAATGATGTGGGTTACCTTCCATAGTTCCTTGTGTACCCACAAACGCGGTAGTCTTGGCGCGGTTCATGATATGGTGGGCGAGTCCTCCACCACGATGGAGTTCAACACTGTATTGAATGTAACATGCTATCAGTAGGAGATACTCGGGGCATTATTTCAACCATAGGGAAGTATTTATTTTATATAAAATTATGTACTATTCTACTCTTTGAATTTCATTTTTTGTCGATGTTGGCCTCGCTGGAAGCTTTCTAGAAAAAAAGTATGCCCCGAACGGACCATGAACTCAAAAGTTACGCTTTTTTTAGGTTATAGGTCTCCTATTTCGTGTGCGTACACCCACGGTGTGCTGAACCGCATGGCTGAGGGATGTGGGTTACCTTCCATGGTTCCTTGTCTACCCATAAACTCGGTAGTCTAGGCGCGGTTCATGATATGGTGGGCGAGTCCTCCACCGCGATGGAATTTGACGCTGTATTGAATGTAACATGCTTGCAGAAAGGAGGTACTCGGGGTGGTATCTCAACCATAGGGCAGTATTTTTTTATAAAATTATATACAATTCTACTCTTTGAATTTTGCTTTTTGTCGTTGTTGGCCTCGCCGCAAGCTTTCTATAAAAAAAGTATGCCCCAAACGGACAACGGGCGCAAAAGTTACGCTTGTTTTAGGTTATAGGTCTCCTTTTTCGTGTGCTTACAGCCACGGTGTGCTGAACCGTGTGACCGAGGGATGTGGGTTATCTTCCATGGTTCCTTGTGTACCCATAAACTCGGTAGTCTATGCGCGGTTCATGATATGGTGTCGAGTCCTCTACCGTGATGGAGTTCGACGTTGTATTGAATGTAACATGCTAGCAGTAGGAGGTACTCGGGGCGGTATCTCAACCATAGGGAAGTATTTATTTTTTATAAAATTATATGCTAGTCTACTCTTTGAATTTTGCTTTTTGTCGGTGTTGGCCTCGCCACAAGCTTTCTAGAAAAAAAGTATGCCCCGAACGTACAACGAACGCAAAAGTTACGCATGTTTTATGTTATATGTCTCATTTTTCGTGTACTTACACCCTTGGTGTGCTGAACCGTGTTCCCGAATGATGTGGGTTACCATCCATGGTTCCTTATGTACCCATAAACGCAGTAGTCTAGGCGTAGTTCATGATATGGTGGGCGAGTCCTCCACCGCGATGGAGTTCGATGCTGTATTGAATATAACATGCTAGCAGAAAGGAGGTACTCGGGGCGGTATCTCAATCATAGGGAATTATTTATTTTTTAAAAATTATATACTATTCTACTCTTTGAATTTTGCTTCTTGTCGGTGTTAGCCTCGCTGCAAGCTTTCTAGAAAAAAAAGTATGCACCAATCGGACAACGGATACAAAAGTTATGCTCGTTTTAGGTTATAGGTCTCCATTTTCGTGTGCTTACATCCACGGTGTGATGAACCGCGTGCCCGAATGATGTGGGTTACCTTCCATAGTTCCTTGTGTACCCACAACTGCAGTAGTCTAGGCGTTGTTCATGATATGGTGGGCGAGTCCTCCACCGCGATGGAGTTCAATGCTGTATTGAATGTAACATGCTAGCAGTAGGAGGTACTCAGGGCGGTATCTCAATCATAGGGAAGTATTTATTTTTTTATAAAATTATATACTATTCTACTCTTTGAATTTCGCTTTTTGTTAGTGTTGGCCTCACTGCAAGCTTTCTAGAAAAAAAGTATGCCCCGAATGGACAACGAACGCAAAAGTTACGCTTGTTTTAGGTTATATGTCTCATTTTTCGTGTGCTTACACCCACGGTGTGCTAAACCGTGTGCCTGAATGATGTGGGTTACCTTCCATGGTTCCTTGTGTACCGATAAACGCAGTAGTCTAGGCGTAGTTCATGATACGGTGGGCGAGTCCTCCACCGCGATGGAGTTTGACGTTGTATTGAATGTAACATGCTAGCAAAAAGGAGGTACTCAGGGCGGTATCTCAATCATAGGGAAGTATTTATTTTTTAATAAAATTATATACTATTCTACTCTTTGAATTTCGCTTTTTGTCAGTGTTGGCCTCACTGCAAGCTTTCTAGAAAAAAAGTATGCCCCGAATGGACAACGAACGCAAAAGTTACGCTTGTTTTAGGTTATATGTCTCATTTTTCGTGTGCTTACACCCACGGTGTGCTGAACCGTGTGCCTGAATGATGTGGGTTACCTTCCATGGTTCCTTGTGTACCAATAAACGCAGTAGTCTAGGCGTAGTTCATGATACGGTGGGCGAGTCCTCCACCGCGATGGAGTTTGACGTTGTATTGAATGTAACATGCTAGCAAAAAGGATGTACTCGGGGCGGTATGTCAATCATAGGGAAGTATTTATTTTTTAAAAATTATATACTATTCTACTCTTTGAATTTTTCTTTTTTGTCGGTGTTTGCCTCGCCGCAAGCTTTCTAGAAAAAAAAAGTATGCACCAATCAGACAACGGATACAAAAGTTATGCTCATTTTAGGTTATAGGTCTTCTTTTTCATGTGCTTACATCCACGGTGTGATGAACCGTGTGCCCGAATGATGTGGGTTACCTTCCATAGTTCCTTGTGTACCCACAAACGCGGTAGTCTAGGCGCGGTTCATGATATGGTGGGCGAGTCCTCCACCGCGATGGAGTTCAACACTGTATTGAATGTAACATGCTATCAGTAGGAGATACTCGGGGCATTATTTCAACCATAGGGAAGTATTTATTTTATATAAAATTATGTACTATTCTACTCTTTGAATTTTGTTTTTTGTCGATGTTGGCCTCGCTGGAAGCTTTCTAGAAAAAAAGTATGCCCCGAACGGACCATGAACGCAAAAGTTACGCTTTTTTTTAGGTTATAGGTCTCCTATTTCGTGTGCGTACACCCACGGTGTGCTGAACCGCATGGCTTAGGGATGTGGGTTACCTTCCATGGTTCCTTGTGTACCCATAAACTCGGTAGTCTAGGCGCGGTTCATGATATGGTGGGCGAGTCCTCCACCGCGATGGAGTTTGACGCTGTATTGAATGTAACATGCTAGCAGAAAGGAGGTACTCGGGGTGGTATCTCAACCATAGGGAAGTATTTTTTTATAAAATTATATACTATTCTACTCTTTGAATTTTGCTTTTTGTCGTTGTTGGCCTCGCCGTAAGCTTTCTAGAAAAAAAGTATGCCCCAAACGGACAACGAACTCAAAAGTTACGCTTGTTTTAGGTTATAGGTCTCCTTTTTCGTGTGCTTACAGCCACGGTGTGCTGAACCGTGTGACCGAGGGATGTGGGTTATCTTCCATGGTTCCTTGTGTACCCATAAACTCGGTAGTCTATGCGCGGTTCATGATACGGTGTCGAGTCCTCTACCGTGATGGAGTTCGACGTTGTATTGAATGTAACATGCTAGCAGTAGGAGGTACTCGGGGCGGTACCTCAACCATAGGGAAGTATTTATTTTTTATAAAATTATATGCTAGTCTACTCTTTGAATTTTGCTTTTTGTCGGTGTTGGCCTCACCACAAGCTTTCTAGAAAAAAGTATGCCCCGAACGTACAACGAACGCAAAAGTTACGCATGTTTTATGTTATATGTCTCATTTTTCATGTACTTACACCCATGGTGTGCTGAACCGTGTGCCCGAATGATGTGGGTTACCATCCATGGTTCCTTATGTACCCATAAACGCAGTAGTCTAGGCGTAGTTCATGATATGGTGGGCGAGTCCTCCACCGCGATGGAGTTTGATGCTGTATTGAATATAACATGCTAGTAGAAAGGAGGTACTTGGGGCGGTATCTCAATCATAGGGAAGTATTTATTTTTAAAAAATTATATACTATTCTACTCTTTGAATTTCGCTTCTTGTCGGTGTTAGCCTCGCCGCAAGCTTTCTAGAAAAAAAAGTATGCACCAATCGGACAACGGATACAAAAGTTATGCTCGTTTTAGGTTATAGGTCTCCATTTTCATGTGCTTACATCCACGGTGTGATGAACCGCGTGCCCGAATGATGTGGGTTACCTTCCATAGTTCCTTGTGTACCCACAACTGCAGTAGTCTAGGCGTTGTTCATGATATGGTGGGCGAGTCCTCCACCGCGATGGAGTTCAATGCTGTATTGAATGTAACATGCTAGCAGTAGGAGGTACTCAGGGCGGTATCTCAATCATAGGGAAGTATTTATTTTTTTATAAAATTATATACTATTCTACTCTTTGAATTTCGCTTTTTGTCAGTCGTTGGCCTCACTGCAAGCTTTCTAGAAAAAAGTATGCCCCGAATGGACAACGAACGCAAAAGTTACGCTTGTTTTAGGTTATATGTCTCATTTTTCGTGTGCTTACACCCACGGTGTGCTGAACCGTGTGCCTGAATGATGTGGGTTACCTTCCATGGTTCCTTGTGTACCAATAAACGCAGTAGTCTAGGCGTAGTTCATGATACGGTGGGCGAGTCCTCCACCGCGATGGAGTTTGACGTTGTATTGAATGTAACATGCTAGCAAAAAGGAGGTACTCGGGGCGGTATGTCAATCATAGGGAAGTATTTATTTTTTAAAAATTATATACTATTCTACTCTTTGAATTTTGCCTTTTTGTCGGTGTTTGCCTCGCCGCAAGCTTTCTAGAAAAAAAAGTATGCACCAATCAGACAACGGATACAAAAGTTATGCTCATTTTAGGTTATAGGTCTTCTTTTTCATGTGCTTACATCCACGGTGTGATGAACCGTGTGCCCGAATGATGTGGGTTACCTTCCATAGTTCCTTGTGTACCCACAAACGCGGTAGTCTAGGCGCGGTTCATGATATGGTGGGCGAGTCCCCCACCGCGATGGAGTTCAACACTGTATTGAATGTAACATGCTATCAGTAGGAGATACTCGGGGCATTATTTCAACCATAGGGAAGTATTTATTTTATATAAAATTATGTACTATTCTACTCTTTGAATTTTTTTTTGTCGATGTTGGCCTCGCTGGAAGCTTTCAAGAAAAAAAGTATGCCCCGAACGGACCATGAACGCAAAAGTTACGCTTTTTTTAGGTTATAGGTCTCCTATTTCGTGTGCGTACACCCACGGTGCGCTGAACCGCATGGCTGAGGGATGTGGGTTACCATCCATGGTTCCTTGTGTACCCATAAACTCGGTAGTCTAGGCGCGGTTCATGATACTGGTGGGCGAGTCCTCCACCGAGATGGAGTTTGACGCTGTATTGAATGTAACATGCTAGCAGAAAGGAGGTACTCGGGGTGGTATCTCAACCATAGGGAAGTATTTTTTTATAAAATTATATACTATTCTACTCTTTGAATTTTGCTTTTTGTCGTTGTTGGCCTCGCCGCAAGCTTTCTAGAAAAAAAGTATGCCCCAAATGGACAACGGACGCAAAAGTTACGCTTGTTTTAGGTTATAGGTCTCCTTTTTTGTGTGCTTACAGCCACGGTGTGCTGAACCGTGTGACCGAGGGATGTGGGTTATCTTCCATGGTTCCTTGTGTACCCATAAACTCGGTAGTCTATGCGCGGTTCATGATACGGTGTCGAGTCCTCTACCGTGATGGAGTTCGACGTTGTATTGAATGTAACATGCTAGCAGTAGGAGGTACTCGAGGCGGTATCTCAACCATAGGGAAGTATTTATTTTTATAAAATTATATGCTAGTCTACTCTTTGAATTTTGCTTTTTGTCGTTGTTGGCCTCGCCGCAAGCTTTCTAGAAAAAAAGTATGCCCCGAACGTACAACAAACGCAAAAGTTACGCTTGTTTTAGGTTATAGGTCTCCTATTTCGTGTGCGTACACCCACGGTGTGCTGAACCGTGTGACCGAGGGATGTGGGTTATCTTCCATGGTTCCTTGTGTACCCATAAACTCGGTAGTCTATGCGCGGTTCATGATACGGTGTCGAGTCCTCTACCGTGATGGAGTTCGACGTTGTATTGAATGTAACATGCTAGCAGTAGGAGGTACTCGGGGTGGTATCTCAACCATAGGGAAGTATTTATTTTTTATAAAATTATATGCTAGTCTACTCTTTGAATTTTGCTTTTTGTCGGTGTTGGCCTCGCCACAAGCTTTCTATAAATAAAGTATGCCCCGAACGTACAACGAACGCAAAAGTTACGCATGTTTTATGTTATATGACTCATTTTTCATGTACTTACACCCATGGTGTGCTGAACCGTGTGCCCGAATGATGTGGGTTACCATCCATGGTTCCTTATGTACCCATAAACGCAGTAGTCTAGGCGTAGTTCATGATATGGTGGGCGAGTCCTCCACCGCGATGGAGTTTGATGCTGTATTGAATATAACATGCTACCAGAAAGGAGGTACTCGGGGCGGTATCTCAATCATAGGGAAGTATTTCTTTTTTAAAAATTATATACTATTCTACTCTTTGAATTTCGCTTCTTGTCGGTGTTAGCCTCGCCGCAAGCTTTCTAGAAAAAAAAGTATGCACCAATCGGACAACGGATACAAAAGTTATGCTTGTTTTAGGTTATAGGTCTCCATTTTGATGTGCTTACATCCATAGTGTGATGAACCGCGTGCCCGAATGATGTGGGTTACCTTCCATAGTTCCTTGTGTACCCACAAATGCAGTAGTCTAGGCGCTGTTCATGATATGGTGGGCGAGTCCTCCACCGCGATGGAGTTCAATGCTGTATTGAATGTAACATGCTAGCAGTAGGAGGTACTCAGGGCGGTATCTCAATCATAGGGAAGTATTTATTTTTTATAAAATTATATACTATTCTACTCTTTGAATTTCGCTTTTTGTCGGTGTTGGCCTCACTGCAAGCTTTCTAGAAAAAAAGTATGCCCCGAATGGACAACGAACGCAAAAGTTACGCTTGTTTTAGGTTATATGTCTCATTTTTCGTGTGCTTACACCCACGGTGTGCTGAACCGTGTGCCTGAATGATGTGGGTTACCTTCCATGGTTCCTTGTGTACCCATAAACTCAGTAGTCTAGGCGCGGTTCATGATATGGTGGGCGAGTCCTCCACCGCGATGGAGTTTGACGCTGTATTGAATGTAACATGCTAGCAGAAAGGAGGTACTCGGGGTGGTATCTCAATCATAGGGAAGTATTTTTTTTATAAAATTATATACTATTCTACTCTTTGAATTTGCTTTTTGTCGTTGTTGGCCTCGCCGCAAGCTTTCTAGAAAAAAAAGTATGCCCAACGGACAACGGATACAAAAGTATGCTTTTTAGGTTATAGGTCTCCATTTGTGCTTACACCACGGTGTGAACCGTGTGCCGAATGATGTGGGTTACTTCCATGTTCCTTGTGTACCCACAAACGTAGTCTAGGCGCGTTTCATGATATG
Organism: Eleusine coracana subsp. coracana; assembly: GCA_032690845.1. Classification (NCBI taxonomy): domain Eukaryota; kingdom Viridiplantae; phylum Streptophyta; class Magnoliopsida; order Poales; family Poaceae; genus Eleusine; species Eleusine coracana. Next base: position 41,687 of record MU847706.1, read on the forward strand.
TGGGCGAGTCCTCACCGATGGAGTTCGCTGTATTGAATGTAACATGCTAGCAGTAGGAGGTACTCGGTGGTATCTCAACATAGGGAAGTATTTATTTTTTATAAATTATCTATTCTACTCTTTGAATTTCGCTTTTTTGTCGTGTTGGCCTCGCAAGCTTTCTAGAAAAAAGTATGCCCCGAATGGACAACGAACGCAAAAGTTACGCTGTTTTAGGTTATATCTCATTTTTCGTGTGCTTACACCCAGGTGTGCTGAACCGTGTGCCTGAATGATGTGGGTTACCTTCCATGGTTCCTTGTGTACCCATAACTCGTAGTCTAGGCGTAGTTCATGATATGGTGGGCGAGTCCTCCACCGCGATGGAGTTTGATGCTGTATTGAATATAACATGCTACCAGAAAGGAGGTACTCGGGGCGGTATCTCAATCATAGGGAAGTATTTCTTTTTTAAAAATTATATACTATTCTACTCTTTGAATTTCGCTTCTTGTCGGTGTTAGCCTCGCCGCAAGCTTTCTAGAAAAAAAAGTATGCACCAATCGGACAACGGATACAAAAGTTATGCTTGTTTTAGGTTATAGGTCTCCATTTGATGTGGCTTACATCCACAGGGTGATGAACCCGCGTGCCCGAATGATGTGGGTTACCTTCCATAGTTCCTTGTGTACCCACAATGCAGTAGTCTAGGCGCTGTTCATGATATGGTGGGCGAGTCCTCCACCGCGATGGAGTTCAATGCTGTATTGAATGTAACATGCTAGCAGTAGGAGGTACTCAGGTCGGTATCTCAATCATAGGGAAGTATTTATTTTTTATAAAATTATATACTATTCTACTCTTTGAATTTCGCTTTTTTGTCGGTGTTGGCCTCACTGCAAGCTTTCTAGAAAAAAAGTATGCCCCGAATGGACAACGAAGCAAAAGTTACGCTTGTTTTAGGTTATATGTCTCATTTTCGTGTGCTTACACCCACGGTGTGCTGAACCGTGTGCCTGAATGATGTGGGTTACCTTCCATGGTTCCTTGTGTACCATAAACGCAGTAGTCTAGGCGCAGTTCATGATACGGTGGGCGAGTCCTCCACCGCGATGGAGTTTGACGTTGTATTGAATGTAACATGCTAGCAAAAAGGAGGTACTCGGGGCGGTATGCTCAATCATAGGGAAGTATTTATTTTTTAAAAATTATATACTATTCTACTCTTTGAATTTTGCTTTTTGTCGGTGTTTGCCTCGCCGCAAGCTTTCTAGAAAAAAAAAGTATGCACCAATCAGACAACGGATACAAAAGTTATGCTCATTTTAGGTTATAGGTCTTCCTTTTTCATGTGCTTACATCCACGGTGTGATGAACCGTGTGCCCGAATGATGTGGGTTACCTTCCATAGTTCCTTGTGTACCCACAACGCGGTAGTCTAGGCGCGGTTCATGATATGGTGGGCGAGTCCTCCACCGCGATGGAGTTCAACAGCTGTATTGAATGTAACATGCTATCAGTAGGAGTACTCGGGGCATTATTTCAACCATAGGGAAGTATTTATTTTATATAAATTATATACTATTCTACTCTTTGAATTTTGCTTTTTGTCGATGTTGGCCTCGCTGGAAGCTTTCTAGAAAAAAAGTATGCCCCAAACTGGACAACAGGACGCAAAAGTTACGCTTGTTTTAGGTTATAGGTCTCCTATTTCGTGTGCGTACACCCACGGTGTGCTGAACCGCTGGCCGAGGGATGTGGGTTATCTTCCATGGTTTCCTTGTTACCCATAAACTCGGTAGTCTAGGCGCGGTTCAGTGATACGGTGGGTCGAGTCCTCTACCGTGATGGAGTTTCACGCTGTATTGAATGTAACATGCTAGCAGTAAGGAGGTACTCGGGGTGGTATCTCCAACCATAGGGAAGTATTATTTTTATAAAATTATATCTATTCTACTCTTTGAATTTTGCTTTTTGTCGGTGTTTGCCTCGCCGCAAGCTTTCTAGAAAAAAAGTATGCCCAATCACAACGGATACAAAAGTTACGCATTTTTAGGTTATAGGTCTCTTTTCATGTACTTACACCCGGTGTGTGAACCGTGTGCCCGAATGATGTGGGTTACCTCCATGGTTCCTTGTGTACCCATAAACGCAGTAGTCTAGGCGTAGTTCATGATATGGTGGGCGAGTCCTCCACCGCGATGGAGTTTTATGCTGTATTGAATAACATGCTACAGAAAGGAGGTACTCGGGGCATATCTCAATCCATAGGGAAGTATTTTTTTTAAAATTATACTATTCTACTCTTTGAATTTCGCTTTTTGTCGGTGTTGGCCTCGCCGCAAGCTTTCTAGAAAAAAAAGTATGCCCCAATCGGACAACGATACGCAAAAGTTGCTTGTTTTAGGTTATAGGTCTCCATTTTGTGTGCTTACACCCACAGTGTGTGAACCGTGCCGAATGATGTGGGTTACCTTCCA
>MU847707.1:0-44066 GCA_032690845.1 Eleusine coracana subsp. coracana
CGGTGGGCGAGTCCTCCACAGCGATGAGTTCGTCGTTGTATTGAATGTACATGCTAGCAGTATGAAGTATCAGGACAGTATCTCACCATAGGAAATATATTATTTTTGTAAAATTATACACTATTCTACTCTTTGAATTTTGCTTTTTGTCAGTGTTGGCCTCGCCGCAAGCTTTCTAGAATAAAAGTATGCCTTTAACGGACAACGGATGTAAAAGTTACGCTCGTTTTAGGTTATGTGTCTCATTTTTCATGTGCTTACACCCACCGTGTGCTGAAACCGTGTGACCGAGGGACGTGGGTTACCTTGCATGGTTCCTTGTGTACCCATAAACTCGGTAGTCTAGGCGCGGTTCATGATACGGTGGGCGAGTCCTCCACAGCGATGGAGTTTGACGTTGTATTGAATGTACATGCTGGCAGTAGAAGGTATTCCGGGCGATATCTTAACTGTAGGGAAGCATTTATTTTGAAAAAAATTATATACTACTCTACACTTTGAATTTCGCTTTTTGTCGGCGTTGGCCTCGTCCCAAGCTTTCTATAAAAAAAAGTATGCCCCGATCGGACAACAGATGCAAAAGTTATGCTCATTTGAGGTTATAGGTCTCATTTGTCATGTGCTTACACCCACGGTGTGCTGAACCGCGTGGCCGAGGGACGCGGGTTACCTTCCATGGTTCCTTGTGTACCCATAAACTCGGTAGCGTAGGCGCGGTTTATGATACGGTGGGCGAGTCCTCCACCACGATGGAGTTCGACGCTATATTGAATGTAACATGCTGGTAGTAGGAGATATTCGGGGGGTATCTTAACCATAGGAAAGTATTTATTTTGAAAAAAATTAAATACTATCCTACTCTTTGAATTTCGCTTATTGTCGGTGTTGGCCTTGCCGCAAGCTTTCTAGAAAAAAAGTATGCCCTGATAGGACAATGGATGCAAAAGTTATACTCATTTTCGGTTATAGGTCTCATTTTTCATGTGCTTACACCCACGGTGTGCTGAACTGCGTGGACGAGGGATGTGGGTTACCTTCCATGGTTCCTTGTATACCCGTAAACTCGATAGTCTAGGCGCGGTTCATGATACGGTGGGTGAGTCCTCCACAGTGATGGAGTTTGACGTTGTATTAAATGTACATGCTAGCAGTAGGAGGTACTCGGGGCAGTATCTCAACCACAGGGAAGTATTTATTTTTTGTTAAATTATACTATTCTACTCTTTGAATTTCGCTATCTGTTGGTGTTGGCCTCACCGCAAGCTTTCTAGAAAAAAAGTATGCCCCTAACAGATGACGGACATAAAAGTTACGCTCGTTGTAGGTTATAGGTCTCATTTTTCATGTGCTTACACCCACGATGTGCTAAACCATGTGGCCGAGGGATGTGGGTTACCTTCCATGGTTCCTTGTGTACCCATAAACTCGGTAGTGTAGGCACAGTTCATGATACGGTGGGCGAGTCCTCCACAGCTTGCATTTATTTTTTGTAAAATTATAAACTATTCTACTCTTTGAATTTCGCTTTTGTCAGTGTTGGCCTCACCGCAAGCTTTCTAGAAAAAAAAATGCCCCGATCGGACAACGGATGCAAAAGTTATGCTCATTTTAGGTTATAGGTCTCATTTTTCATGTGCTTACACCCACGGTGTGCTATACCGCATGGCCATGGGATGTGGGTTACCTTCCATGGTTCCTTGTATAGCCATTAACACGGTAGTCTAGGCGCGGTTCATGATACGGTGGGCGAGTCCTGCACAACGATGAAGTTCGTCATTGTATTGAATATAACATGCTAGCAGTAGGAGGTACTCAGGACAGTATCTCAACCATGGGGATGTATTTATTTTTTGTAAAATGATATACTATTCTACTCTTTGAATTTTCCTGTTGGCCCCTAACAGACAAGGACGCAAAAGTTACGCTCGTTTTAGGTTACAGGTCTCATTTTTCATGTGCTTACACCCACGGGGTGCTGAACCGCGTGGCCGAGGGATGCGAGTTACCTTCCATGGTTCCTTGTGTACCCATAAACTTGGTAGTCTAGGCGTTGTTCGTGATACGAAGGACGAAGTCCTCCACCACGATGCAGTTCGACATTGTATTGAATATAACAGGCTGGCACTAGGAGGTATTCGGGGCGGTATCTTAATCATAGGGAAGTATTTATTTTGAAAAAAATTATATTCTATTCTACTCTTTGTATTTCGCTTTTTGTCGGTGTTGGCCTCGCCGCAAGGTTTCTAGAAAAAAGAAGTATGTCCTGATCGGACAACGGATGCAAAAGTTATGCTCATTTTAGGTTATAGGTCTCATTTTTCATGTTCTTACACCCACGGTGTGCTGAACCACTTGTCCGAGGGATGTGGGTTACCTTCCATGGATTCTTGTATACCCGTAAACTCGGTAGCCCAGGCGTAGGTCATGATACGGTGGGCGAGTCCTACACAGCGATGGAGTTCGACGTTGAATTGAATGTAACAAGCTAGCAGTAGGAGATACTCAGGGCGGTATCTCAACCATAGGGAAGTATTTATTTTTTGTAAAATGATATACTATTCTACTCTTTGAATTTTCCTTTCTGTTGGTGTTGGCCCCATCGCAAACTTTCTAGAAAAAAAGTATGCCCCTAACGGACAAGGACGCAAAAGTTATGCTCGTTTTAGGTTATAGGTCTTATTTTTCATGTGCTTACACCCACGATGTGCTGAACCGTGTGGCCGAGGGATGCGGGTTACCTTCCATGGTTCCTTGTGTACCCGTAAACTCGGTAGCCTAGGCATTGTTCATGATACGGTGGGTGAATCCTCCACCACGATGGAGTTCGATGCTGTATTGAATGTAACATGCTGGCAGTAGGAGGTATTCAGGGCGGTATCTTAACCACAGGGAAGTATTTATTTTGAAAAAAATTATATACTATTCTACTCTTTGAATTTCGCTTTTTGTCGGTGTTGGCCTCACCGCAAGCTTTCTAGAAAAAAAAGTATGCCCCGATCGGACAACGGACGCAAAAGTTACGCTCATTTTAGGTTAAGGGTCTCATTTTTCATGTGCTTACACCCACGGTGTGCTGAACCGCGTGGCCGAGGGATGTGGGTTACCTTCCATGGTTATTTGTGTACCCATAAACTCGGTAGTCTAGGCGCGGTTCATGATACGGTGGTTGAGTCCTCCACCACGATGGAGTTTGACGCTGTATTGAATATAACATGCTGGCAGTAGCAGGTATTCAGGGCGGTATCTTAACCATAGCTAAGTATTTATTTTGTAAAAAATTATATACTATTCTACTCTTTGAATTTCGCTTTATGTAGGTGTTGGACTCGCCGCAAGCTTTCTAGAAAAAAGTATGCCCTAATCGGACAACGGATGCAAAAGTTATACTCGTTTTGGGTTATAGGTCTCATTTTTCATGTACTTACACCCACGGTGTGCTGAACCGCACGGCCAAGGGATGTGGGTTACCTTCCATTGTTCCTTGTATACCCGTAAACTCGGTAGCCTAGGCGTGGTTCATGATACGATGGGCGAGTCCTCCACAGCGATGGAGTTTGACGTTGTATTGAATGTAACATGCTAGCAGTAGGAGGTACTCAAGGCGGTGTCTCAAGCATAGGGAAGTATTTATTTTTTGTAAAATTAGATACTATTCCACTCTTTGAATTTCACTTTCTGTTAGTGTTGGCCTCGCCGCAAGCTTTCTAGAAAAAAAGTATGCCCCTAATAGACAATGGACACAAAAGTTACGCTCGTTTTAGGTTATAGGTCTCATTTTTCATGTGCTTACACCCACGGTGTGCTGAACCGCATGGCTGAAGGATGTGGGTTACCTTCCGTGGTTCCTTGTGTACCCATAAACTCGGTAGTCTAGGTGCGGTTCATGATACGGTGGGTGAGTCCTCCACCACGATGGAGTTCGACGCTGTATTGAATGTAACATGCTGGCAGTAGGAGATATTCGGGGTGGTATCTTAACCATAGAGAAGTATCTATTTTGAAAATAATTATATACTATTCTACTCTTTGAATTTCGCTTTTTGTCAGTGTTGGCCTCACTGCAAGCTTTCTAGGAAAAAAAGTATGCCCCTATCGGACAATGGATGCAAAAGTTATTCTCGTTTTAGGTTACAGGTCTCATTTTTCATGTGCTTACACCCATGGTGTGCTGAACCGCGTGGCCGAGGGATGTGAGTTACCTTCCATTGTCCTTGTATAGCCATAAACTTGGTAGTCTAGGTGTTGAGATACGATGGGCGCGTCCTCCACAGCGATGGAGTTCAACGTTGTATTGAATGTAATATGCTAGCAGTAGGAGGTACTCGGGGCAATATCTCAACCATAGGGAAGTATTTATGATTTGTAAAATTATATACTATTCTACTCTTTGAATTTTGCTTTATGTTGGTGTTGGCCCCGCTGCAAGCTTTATAGAAAAAAAGTATGCCCCTAACAGACAAGGACGCAAAAGTTACGCTCGTTTTAGGTTATAGGTCTCATTTTTCATGTGCTTACACACACGGGGTGCTGAACCACGTGGCCAAGGGACGCGAGTTACCTTCCATGGTTCCTTGTGTACCCATAAACTAGGTAGTCTAGGCGTTGTTCGTGATACGGTGGGCGAGTCCTCCACCACGATGGAGTTCGTCGCTGTATTGAATGTAACATTCTAGCAGTAGGAGGTACTCAGGGTATATCTGAACCATAGGGATGTATTATTTTTTGTAAAATTATATACTATTCTACTCTTTGATTTCGACTTTTTGTCAGTGTTGGCCTTGCCGCAAGCTTTCTAAAAAAAGTATGCCCCTATCGGGACAACAGATGCAAAAGTTACGCTCGTTTTAGGTTATGGTCTCATTTTTCATGTGCTTACACCCACGGTGTGCTGAACACGCGTGGCTGAGGGATGCTGGTTACCTTCCATGGTTCCTTGCTGTACCCATAAACTGGTAGTCTAGGCGAGGTTCATGATACGGTGGGCGAGTCCTCCACCACGATGGAGTTCGACACTGTATTGAATGTAACGATGCTGGCAGTAGGAGGTATTCGGGGCTTGTATCTCAACCATAGGAAAGTATTTATTTGAAAAATTATATACTATTCTACTCTTTGAATTTGACTTATTGTCGATGTTGGCCTCGCCTGCAAGCTTTCTAGAAAAAAAAGTATGCCCCGATCGGACAACGGATGCAAACATTAAGCTCGTTTTAGGTTATAGGTCTCATATTTCATGTGCTTACACCCACGGTGTGTTGAACCGCATGGCCGAGGGATGTGGGTTACCTTCCATGGTTCCTTGTATAGCCATAAACTCAGTAGTCTAGGCACGGTTCATGATACGATGGGCGAGTCCTCCACAGCGATGGAGTTGGACATTGTATTGAATGTAACATGCTAGCAGTAGGAGGTACTCAGGGCGGTATCTCAACTATAGGGAAGATTTTATTTTTTGTAAAATTATATACTATTCTACTCTTTGGATTTTGATTTTTGTCGGTGTTGGCCTCACCGCAAGCTTTCTAGAAAAAAGAAGTACGCCCCGATCGGACAATGGATGCAAAAGTTATGCTCATTTTAGGTTATAGGTCTTATTTTTCATGTGCTTACACCCACGGTGTGCTGAACCGCGTGGCCGAGGGATGTGGATTACCTTCCATGGTTCCTTGTATACCCGTAAACTCGGTAGCCTAGGCGCGGTTCATGATACAGTGGGCGAGTCCTCCACAGCGATGGAGTTCGACGTTGTATTGAATGTAACATGCTAGCAGTAGGAGGTACTCTGGGCGGTATCTCAACCATATGGAAGTATTTATTTTTTGTAAAATTATATACTATGATACTCTTTGAATTACGTTTTCTGTCGGTGTTGGCCTCGCCGCAAGCTTTCGAGAAAAAAAGTATGCCCTAACAGACAACAGACGCAAAAGTTATGCGCATTTTAGGTCATAGGTCTCATTTTTCAAGTGCTTATACCCACGGTGTGCTGAACCACGTGGCCGAGGGATGTGGGTTACCTTCCATGGTTCCTTGTATAGCCATAAACTCAGTAGTCTAGGTGCGGTTCATGATACGGTGGGCGAGTCCTCCAAAACGATGGAGTTGGACATTGTATTGAATGTAACATGCTAGCAGTAGGAGGTACTCGGGGCGGTATCTCAACCATAGGGAAGTTTTTATTTTTTGTAAAATTGTATACTATTCTACTCTTTGAATTTTGCTCTCTGTCGGTGTTGGCCTTGCCGCAAGCTTTCTAGAAAAAAAGTATGCCCCTAACAGACAACGGACGCAAAAGTTATGCTCGTTTTAGGTTATAGGTCCCATTTTTCATGTGCTTACACCCACGGTATGCTGAACCACGTGGCCGTGGGATGTGGGTTACCTTCCATGGTTCCTTGTGTACCCATAAACTTGGTAGTCTAGGCGCGGTTCATGATATGGTGGGCGAGTCCTCCACAACGATGGAGTTCGACGCTGTATTGAATGTAACATTCTAGCAGTAGGAGGTACTCGGGGCGGTATCTCAATCTTAGGGAAGTTTTTAATTTTTTGTAAAATTATATACTATTCTACTCTTTGAATTTTGCTCTATGTCAGTGTTGGCCTTGTCGCAAGATTTCTAGAAAAATAGTATGCCCCTAACAGACAACGGACGCAAAAGTTACGCTCGTTTTAGGTTATAGGTCCCATTTTTCATGTGCTTACACCCACGGTGTGCAGAACCACGTGGCCGAGGGATGTGTGTTACCTTCGATGATTCCTTGTGTACCCATAAACTTGGTAGTCTAGGCGTGGTTCATGATACGGTAGGCAAGTCCTCCACCACGATGGAGTTCGACGCTGTATTGAATGTAACATGCTGGCACTAGGAGGTATTCGGTGCGGTATCTTAACCATAGGGAAATATTTATTTTCAAAACAATTATATACTATTCTACTCTTTGAATTTTGATTTTTGTCGATGTTGGCCTCGCCGCAAGCTTTCTAGGAAAAAAATAGTATGCCCCGATCGGACAACGGACGTAAAAGTTATGCTCGTTTTAGGTTATAGGTCTCATTTTTCATGTGCTTACACCCATAGTGTGCTGAACCGCGTGGCCGAGGGATGTGGGTTACCTTCCATGGTTCCTTGTGTAGCCATAAACTCGGTAGTCTAGGCGCGGTTCATGATACGGTAGGCAAGTCATCCACCATGATGGAGTTCGACGCTGTATTGAATGTAACATGCTGGCACTAGGAGGTATTCGGGGCGGTATCTTAACCATAGGGAAATATTTATTTTCAAAAAAATAATATACTATTCTACTCTTTGAATTTCAATTTTTGTCGATGTTGGCCTCGCCACAAGCTTTCTAGAAAAAAAAGGTATGCCCCGATCGAACAACGGACGCAAAAGTTATGCTCGTTTTAGGTTATCGGTCTCATTTTTCATGTGCTTACACCCACGGTGTGCTGAACCGCGTGGCCGACGGATGTGGGTTACCTTCCCTGGTTCCTTGTGTAGCCATAAACTCGGTAGTCTAGGCGTGGTTCATGATACGGTGGGCGAGTCCTCCACAGCGATGGAGTTCGTCGCTGTATTGAATGTAACATTCTAGCAGTAGGAGGTACTCAGGGCTATATCTGAACCATAGGGATGTATTTATTTTTTGTAAAATTATATACTATTCTACTCTTTGGATTTCGATTTTTGTCAGTGTTGGCCTTGCCGCAAGCTTTCTAAAAAAAAGTATGCCCCTATCGGACAACAGATGCAAAAGTTATGCTCGTTTTAGGTTATGGTCTCATTTTTCATGTGCTTACACCCACGGTGTGCTGAACCGCGTGGCCGAGGGATGCTGGTTACCTTCCATGGTTCCTTGTGTACCCATAAACTTGGTAGTCTAGGCGCGGTTCATGATACGGTGGGCGAGTCCTCCACCACGATGGAGTTCGACCCTGTATTGAATGTAAGATGCTGGCAGTAGGAGGTATTCGGGGCGGTATCTTAACCATAGGAAAGTATTTATTTTGAAAGAAATTATATACTATTCTACTCTTTGAATTTTGCTTATTGTCGATGTTGGCCTCGCCGCAAGCTTTCTAGAAAAAAAAGTATGCCCCGATAGGACAACGGATGCAAAAGTTATGCTCATTTTAGGTTATAGGCCTCGTTTTTCATGTGCTTACACCCATAGTGTGCTGAACCACGTGGACGAGGGATGTGGATTACCTTCCTTGGTTCCTTGTATACCCGTAAACTCGGTAGTCTAGGCGCGGTTCATGATACGTGAGCGAGTCCTCCACAGCGATGGAGTTTGACGTTGTATTGAATGTAACATGCAAGCAGTAGGAGGTACCCGGGGCGATATCTCAACCATAGGGAAGTATTTCTTTTTTGTAAAATTATATACTATTCTAGTCTTTGAATTTCTCTTTGTGTCGGTGTTGGCCTCACCGCATGCTTTCTAGAAAAAAAGTATGCCCCTAACAGACAACGGACGCAAAAGTTACGCTCGTTTTAGGTTATCGGTCTCATTTTTCATGTGCTTACACCCACGATGTGCTGAACCGCGTGGCCGAGGGATGTGGGTTACCTTCGATGGTTCCTTGTGTACCCATAAGCTCGGTAGACTAGGCGCAGTTCATGATACGGTGGGCAAGTCCTCCACAGCGATGGAGTTCGACGCTGTATTGAATGTAACATGCTAGCAGTAGGAGGTACTCTGGGCTGTATCTCAACCATAGGGATGTATTTATTTTTTGTAAAATTATATACTATGATACTCTTTGAATTTCGTTTTCTGTCGGTGTTGGCCTCGCCGCAAGCTTTCGAGAAAAAAAGTATGCCCTAACAGACAACAGACGCAAAAGTTATGCGCATTTTAGGTCATAGGTCTCATTTTTCAAGTGCTTATACCCACGGTGTGCTGAACCACGTGGCCGAGGGATGTGGGTTACCTTCCATGGTTCCTTGTATAGCCATAAACTCAGTAGTCTAGGTGCGGTTCATGATACGGTGGGCGAGTCCTCCAAAACGATGGAGTTGGACATTGTATTGAATGTAACATGCTAGCAGTAGGAGGTACTCGGGGCGGTATCTCAACCATAGGGAAGTTTTTATTTTTTATAAAATTGTATACTATTCTACTCTTTGAATTTTGCTCTCTGTCGGTGTTGGCCTTGCCGCAAGCTTTCTAGAAAAAAAGTATGCCCCTAACAGACAACAGACGCAAAAGTTATGCTCGTTTTAGGTTATAGGTCCCATTTTTCATGTGCTTACACCCACGGTATGCTGAACCACGTGGCCGTGGGATGTGGGTTACCTTCCATGGTTCCTTGTGTACCCATAAACTTGGTAGTCTAGGCGCGGTTCATGATATGGTGGGCGAGTCCTCCACAGCGATGGAGTTCGACGCTGTATTAAATGTAACATTCTAGCAGTAGGAGGTACTCGGGGCGGTATCTCAATCTTAGGGAAGTTTTTAATTTTTTGTAAAATTATATACTATTCTACTCTTTGAATTTTGCTCTATGTCAGTGTTGGCCTTGTCGCAAGATTTCTAGAAAAAAAGTATGCCCCTAACAGACAACGGACGCAAAAGTTACGCTCGTTTTAGGTTATAGGTCCCATTTTTCATGTGCTTACACCCACGGTGTGCAGAACCACGTGGCCGAGGGATGTGTGTTACCTTCGATGATTCCTTGTGTACCCATAAACTTGGTAGTCTAGGCGTGGTTCATGATACGGTAGGCAAGTCCTCCACCACGATGGAGTTCGACGCTGTATTGAATGTAACATGCTGGCACTAGGAGGTATTCGGTGCGGTATCTTAACCATAGGGAAATATTTATTTTCAAAACAATTATATACTATTCTACTCTTTGAATTTTGATTTTTGTCGATGTTGGCCTCGCCGCAAGCTTTCTAGGAAAAAAATAGTATGCCCCGATCGGACAACGGACGTAAAAGTTATGCTCGTTTTAGGTTATAGGTCTCATTTTTCATGTGCTTACACCCATGGTGTGCTGAACCGCGTGGCCGAGGGATGTGGGTTACCTTCCATGGTTCCTTGTGTAGCCATAAACTCGGTAGTCTAGGCGCGGTTCATGATACGGTAGGCAAGTCATCCACCATGATGGAGTTCGACGCTGTATTGAATGTAACATGCTGGCACTAGGAGGTATTCGGGGCGGTATCTTAACCATAGGGAAATATTTATTTTCAAAAAAATAATATACTATTCTACTCTTTGAATTTCAATTTTTGTCGATGTTGGCCTCGCCACAAGCTTTCTAGAAAAAAAAGGTATGCCCCGATCGAACAACGGACGCAAAAGTTATGCTCGTTTTAGGTTATCGGTCTCATTTTTCATGTGCTTACACCCACGGTGTGCTGAACCGCGTGGCCGACGGATGTGGGTTACCTTCCCTGGTTCCTTGTGTAGCCATAAACTCGGTAGTCTATGCGTGGTTCATGATACGGTGGGCGAGTCCTCCACAGCGATGGAGTTCGTCGCTGTATTGAATGTAACATTCTAGCAGTAGGAGGTACTCAGGGCTATATCTGAACCATAGGGATGTATTTATTTTTTGTAAAATTATATACTATTCTACTCTTTGGATTTCGATTTTTGTCAGTGTTGGCCTTGCCGCAAGCTTTCTAAAAAAAAGTATGCCCCTATCGGACAACAGATGCAAAAGTTATGCTCGTTTTAGGTTATGGTCTCATTTTTCATGTGCTTACACCCACGGTGTGCTGAACCGCGTGGCCGAGGGATGCTGGTTACCTTCCATGGTTCCTTGTGTACCCATAAACTTGGTAGTCTAGGCGCGGTTCATGATACGGTGGGCGAGTCCTCCACCACGATGGAGTTCGACCCTGTATTGAATGTAAGATGCTGGCAGTAGGAGGTATTCGGGGCGGTATCTTAACCATAGGAAAGTATTTATTTTGAAAGAAATTATATACTATTCTACTCTTTGAATTTTGCTTATTGTCGATGTTGGCCTCGCCGCAAGCTTTCTAGAAAAAAAAGTATGCCCCGATAGGACAACGGATGCAAAAGTTATGCTCATTTTAGGTTATAGGCCTCGTTTTTCATGTGCTTACACCCATAGTGTGCTGAACCACGTGGACGAGGGATGTGGATTACCTTCCTTGGTTCCTTATATACCCGTAAACTCGGTAGTCTAGGCGCGGTTCATGATACGTGAGCGAGTCCTCCACAGCGATGGAGTTTGACGTTGTATTGAATGTAACATGCAAGCAGTAGGAGGTACCCGGGGCGGTATCTCAACCATAGGGAAGTATTTCTTTTTTGTAAAATTATAGACTATTCTAGTCTTTGAATTTCTCTTTGTGTCGGTGTTGGCCTCACCGCATGCTTTCTAGAAAAAAAGTATGCCCCTAACAGACAACGGACGCAAAAGTTACGCTCGTTTTAGGTTATCGGTCTCATTTTTCATGTGCTTACACCCACGATGTGCTGAACCGCGTGGCCGAGGGATGTGGGTTACCTTCGATGGTTCCTTGTGTACCCATAAGCTCGGTAGACTAGGCGCAGTTCATGATACGGTGGGCGAGTCCTCCACAGCGATGGAGTTCGACGCTGTATTGAATGTAACATGCTAGCAGTAGGAGGTACTCTGGGCTGTATCTCAACCATAGGGATGTATTTATTTTTTGTAAAGTTATATACTATTCTACTCTTTGAATTTTTCTTTTTGTCTGTGTTGGCCTCGCCGCAAGCTTTCTAGAAAAAATAAGTATCCCCTGATCGGATAACGGATGCAAAAGTTATGCTCATTTTAGGTTATAGGTCTTATTTTTCATGTGCTTACACCCACGGTGTGCTGAACGGCGTGGCCGAGGGATCTAGGTTACCTTCCATAGTTCCTTGTATACCCGTAAACTCGGTAGCCTAGGCGCGGTTCATGATACGGTGGGCGAGTCCTCCACAGCGATGGAGTTCGACGTTGTATTGAATGTAACATGCTAGCAGTAAGAGGTACTCTGGGCGGTATCTCAACCATATGGAAGTATTTATTTTTTCTAAAATTATATACTATTCTACTCTTTGAGTTTCGTTTTCAATCGGTGTTGGCCTCGCCGCAAGATTTCTAGAAAAAAAGTATGCCCTAACAGACAACGGACACAAAAGTTACGCTCGTTTTAGGTCATAGGTCTCATTTTACAAGTGCTTATACCCACGGTGTGCTGAACCACGTGGCCGAGGGATGTGGGTTACCTTCAATGGTTCCTTGTGTACCCATAAACTTGGTAGTCTAGACGCGGTTCATGATACGGTAGGTGAGTCCTCCACCACGACGGAGTTCATTGCTGTATTGAATGTAACATGCTAGCAGTAGGAGATATTCGGGGTGGTATCTTAACTATAGGGAAGTATTTATTTTGAAAAAATTATATACTATTTTGCTCTTTGAGTTTCACTTTTTGTCGCTGTTGGCCTTGCCGCAAGCTTTCTAGAAAAAAAAGTATGCCCCGATCGGACAACGGATGCAAAAGTTATGCTTGTTTTAGGTTATAGGTCTCATTTTTCATGTGCTTACACCCATGGTGTGCTGAACCACGTGGCCAAGGGATGCTGGTTACCTTCCATGGTTCCTTGTGTACCCATAAACGCGCGGTTCATGATACGGTGGGCGAGTCCTCCACCACGATGGCGTTCGACCCTGTATTGAATGTAACATGCTTGCAGTAGGAGGTATTCGAGGCGGTATCTTAACCATAGGAAAGTATTTATTTTGAAAGAAATTATATACTATTCTACTCTTTGAATTTTTCTTATTGTCGATGTTGGCCTCGCCGCAAGCTTTCTAGAAAAAAAAGTATGCCCCGATAGGACAATGGATGCAAAAGTTATGCTCATTTTAGGTTATAGGCATCATTTTTCATGTGCTTACACCCATAGTGTGCTGAACCACGTGGACGAGGGATGTGGATTACCTTCCTTGGTTCCTTGTATACCCGTAAACTAGGTAGTCTAGGCGCGGTTCATGATACGTGGGCGACTCCTCCACAGCGATGGAGTTTGACGTTGTATTGAATGTAACATGCAAGCAGTAGGAGGTACCCGGGGCGGTATCTCAACCATAGGGAAGTATTTCTTTTTTGTAAAATTATATACTATTCTAGTCTTTGAATTTCTCTTTGTGTCGGTGTTGGCCTCACCGCATGCTTTCTAGAAAAAAAGTATGCCCCTAACAGACAACGGACGCAAAAGTTACGCTCGTTTTAGGTTATCGGTCTCATTTTTCATGTGCTTACACCCACGATGTGCTGAACCGCGTGGCCGAGGGATGTGGGTTACCTTCGATGGTTCCTTGTGTACCCATAAGCTCGGTAGACTAGGCGCAGTTCATGATACGGTGGGCGAGTCCACCACAGCGATGGAGTTCGACGCTGTATTGAATGTAACATGCTAGCAGTAGGAGGTACTCTGGGCTGTATCTCAACCATAGGGATGTATTTATTTTTTGTAAAGTTATATACTATTCTACTCTTTGAATTTTTCTTTTTGTCTGTGTTGGCCTCGCCGCAAGCTTTCTAGAAAAAATAAGTATCCCCTGATCGATTAACGGATGCAAAAGTTATGCTCATTTTAGGTTATAGGTCTTATTTTTCATGTGCTTACACCCACGGTGTGCTGAACCACGTGGCCGAGGGATGTGGGTTACCTTCAATGGTTCCTTGTGTACCCATAAACTTGGTAGTCTAGACGCGGTTCATGATACGGTAGGTGAGTCCTCCACCACGACGGAGTTCGTCGCTGTATTGAATGTAACATGCTAGCAGTAGGAGATATTCGGGGTGGTATCTTAACTATAGGGAAGTATTTATTTTGAAAAAATTATATACTATTTTGCTCTTTGAGTTTCACTTTTTGTCGCTGTTGGCCTTGCCGCAAGCTTTCTAGAAAAAAAAGTATGCCCCGATCGGACAACGGATGCAAAAGTTATGCTTGTTTTAGGTTATAGGTCTCATTTTTCATGTGCTTACACCCATGGTGTGCTGAACCACGTGGCCAAGGGATGCTGGTTACCTTCCATGGTTCCTTGTGTACCCATAAACGCGCGGTTCATGATACGGTGGGCGAGTCCTCCACCACGATGGCGTTCGACCCTGTATTGAATGTAACATGCTTGCAGTAGGAGGTATTCGAGGCGGTATCTTAACCATAGGAAAGTATTTATTTTGAAAGAAATTATATACTATTCTACTCTTTGAATTTTTCTTATTGTCGATGTTGGCCTCGCCGCAAGCTTTCTAGAAAAAAAAGTATGCCCCGATAGGACAATGGATGCAAAAGTTATGCTCATTTTAGGTTATAGGCATCGTTTTTCATGTGCTTACACCCATAGTGTGCTGAACCACGTGGACGAGGGATGTGGATTACCTTCCTTGGTTCCTTGTATACCCGTAAACTAGGTAGTCTAGGCGCGGTTCATGATACGTGGGCGACTCCTCCACAGCGATGGAGTTTGACGTTGTATTGAATGTAACATGCAAGCAGTAGGAGGTACCCGGGGCGGTATCTCAACCATAGGGAAGTATTTCTTTTTTGTAAAATTATATACTATTCTAGTCTTTGAATTTCTCTTTGTGTCGGTGTTGGCCTCACCGCATGCTTTCTAGAAAAAAAGTATGCCCCTAACAGACAACGGACGCAAAAGTTACGCTCGTTTTAGGTTATCGGTCTCATTTTTCATGTGCTTACACCCACGATGTGCTGAACCGCGTGGCCGAGGGATGTGGGTTACCTTCGATGGTTCCTTGTGTACCCATAAGCTCGGTAGACTAGGCGCAGTTCATGATACGGTGGGCGAGTCCTCCACAGCGATGGAGTTCGACGCTGTATTGAATGTAACATGCTAGCAGTAGGAGGTACTCTGGGCTGTATCTCAACCATAGGGATGTATTTATTTTTTGTAAAGTTATATACTATTCTACTCTTTGAATTTTTCTTTTTGTCTGTGTTGGCCTCGCCGCAAGCTTTCTAGAAAAAATAAGTATCCCCTGATCGGATAACGGATGCAAAAGTTATGCTCATTTTAGGTTATAGGTCTTATTTTTCATGTGCTTACACCCACGGTGTGCTGAACGGCGTGGCCGAGGGATCTAGGTTACCTTCCATAGTTCCTTGTATACCCGTAAACTCGGTAGCCTAGGCGCGGTTCATGATACGGTGGGCGAGTCCTCCACAGCGATGGAGTTCGACGTTGTATTGAATGTAACATGCTAGCAGTAAGAGGTACTCTGGGCGGTATCTCAACCATATGGAAGTATTTATTTTTTCTAAAATTATATACTATTCTACTCTTTGAGTTTCGTTTTCAATCGGTGTTGGCCTCGCCGCAAGATTTCTAGAAAAAAAGTATGCCCTAACAGACAACGGACACAAAAGTTACGCTCGTTTTAGGTCATAGGTCTCATTTTACAAGTGCTTATACCCACGGTGTGCTGAACCACGTGGCCGAGGGATGTGGGTTACCTTCAATGGTTCCTTGTGTACCCATAAACTTGGTAGTCTAGACGCGGTTCATGATACGGTAGGTGAGTCCTCCACCACGACGGAGTTCATTGCTGTATTGAATGTAACATGCTAGCAGTAGGAGATATTCGGGGTGGTATCTTAACTATAGGGAAGTATTTATTTTGAAAAAATTATATACTATTTTGCTCTTTGAGTTTCACTTTTTGTCGCTGTTGGCCTTGCCACAAGCTTTCTAGAAAAAAAAGTATGCCCCGATCGGACAACGGATGCAAAAGTTATGCTTGTTTTAGGTTATAGGTCTCATTTTTCATGTGCTTACACCCATGGTGTGCTGAACCACGTGGCCAAGGGATGCTGGTTACCTTCCATGGTTCCTTGTGTACCCATAAACGCGCGGTTCATGATACGGTGGGCGAGTCCTCCACCACGATGGCGTTCGACCCTGTATTGAATGTAACATGCTTGCAGTAGGAGGTATTCGAGGCGGTATCTTAACCATAGGAAAGTATTTATTTTGAAAGAAATTATATACTATTCTACTCTTTGAATTTTTCTTATTGTCGATGTTGGCCTCGCCGCAAGCTTTCTAGAAAAAAAAGTATGCCCCGATAGGACAATGGATGCAAAAGTTATGCTCATTTTAGGTTATAGGCATCGTTTTTCATGTGCTTACACCCATAGTGTGCTGAACCACGTGGACGAGGGATGTGGATTACCTTCCTTGGTTCCTTGTATACCCGTAAACTAGGTAGTCTAGGCGCGGTTCATGATACGGTGGGCGAGTCCTCCACAGCGATGGTGTTCGATGTTGTATTGAATGTAACATGCTAGCAGTAAGAGGTACTCTGGGCGGTATCTCAACCATATGGAAGTATTTATTTTTTGTAAAATTATATACTATTCTACTCTTTGAGTTTCGTTTTCTATCGGTGTTGGCCTCGCCGCAAGATTTCTAGAAAAAAAGTATGCCCAAACAGACAACGGACGCAAAAGTTACGCTCGTTTTAGGTCATAGGTCTCATTTTACAAGTGCTTATACCCACGGTGTGCTGAACCACGTGGCCGAGGGATGTGGGTTACCTTCAATGGTTCCTTGTGTACCCATAAACTTGGTAGTCTAGACGCGGTTCATGATACGGTAGGTGAGTCCTCCACCACGACGGAGTTCATTGCTGTATTGAATGTAACATGCTAGCAGTAGGAGATATTCGGGGTGGTATCTTAACTATAGGGAAGTATTTATTTTGAAAAAATTATATACTATTTTGCTCTTTCGAGTTTCACTTTTTGTCGCTGTTGGCCTTGCCGCAAGCTTTCTAGAAAAAAAAGTATGCCCCGATCGGACAACGGATGCAAAAGTTATGCTTGTTTTAGGTTATAGGTCTCATTTTTCATGTGCTTACACCCATGGTGTGCTGAACCACGTGGCCAAGGGATGCTGGTTACCTTCCATGGTTCCTTGTGTACCCATAAACGCGCGGTTCATGATACGGTGGGCGAGTCCTCCACCACGATGGCGTTCGACCCTGTATTGAATGTAACATGCTTGCAGTAGGAGGTATTCGAGGCGGTATCTTAACCATAGGAAAGTATTTATTTTGAAAGAAATTATATTATATTCTACTCTTTGAATTTTTCTTATTGTCGATGTTGGCCTCGCCGCAAGCTTTCTAGAAAAAAAAGTATGCCCCGATAGGACAATGGATGCAAAAGTTATGCTCATTTTAGGTTATAGGCATCGTTTTTCATGTGCTTACACCCATAGTGTGCTGAACCACGTGGACGAGGGATGTGGATTACCTTCCTTGGTTCCTTGTATACCCGTAAACTAGGTAGTCTAGGCGCGGTTCATGATACGTGGGCGACTCCTCCACAACGATGGAGTTTGACGTTGTATTGAATGTAACATGCAAGCAGTAGGAGGTACTCGGGGCGGTATCTCAACCATAGGGAAGTATTTCTTTTTTGTAAAATTATATACTATTCTACTCTTTGAATTTCTCTTTCTGTCGGTGTTGGCCTCACCGCATGCTTTCTAGAAAAAAGGTATGCCCGTAACAGACAACGGACGCAAAAGTTACGCTCGTTTTAGGTTATCGGTCTCATTTTTCATGTGCTTACACCCACGATGTGCTGAACCGCGTGGCCGAGGGATGTGGGTTACCTTCGATGGTTCCTTGTGTACCCATAAGCTCGGTAGACTAGGCGCAGTTCATGATACAGTGGGCGAGTCCTCCACAGCGATGGAGTTCGACGCTGTATTGAATGTAACATGCTAGCAGTAGGAGGTATTCTGGGCTGTATCTCAACCATAGGGATGTATTTATTTTTTGTAAAATTATATACTATTCTACTCTTTGAATTTTTCTTTTTGTCGGTGTTGGCCTCGCCGCAAGCTTTCTAGAAAAAATAAGTATCCCCTGATCGGACAACGGATGCAAAAGTTATGCTCATTTTAGGTTATAGGTCTTATTTTTCATGTGCTTACACCCACGGTGTGCTGAATCGCGTGGCCGAGGGATCTAGGTTACCTTCCATGGTTCCTTGTATACCCGTAAACTCGGTAGCCTAGGCGCGGTTCATGATACGGTGGGCGAGTCCTCCACAGCGATGGTGTTCGATGTTGTATTGAATGTAACATGCTAGCAGTAAGAGGTACTCTGGGCGGTATCTCAACCATATGGAAGTATTTATTTTTTGTAAAATTATATACTATTCTACTCTTTGAGTTTCGTTTTCTATCGGTGTTGGCCTCGCCGCAAGATTTCTAGAAAAAAAGTATGCCCAAACAGACAACGGACGCAAAAGTTACGCTCGTTTTAGGTCATAGGTCTCATTTTACAAGTGCTTATACCCACGGTGTGCTGAACCGCGTGGCCGAGGGATGTGGGTTACCTTCAATGGTTCCTTGTGTACCCATAAACTTGGTAGTCTAGGCGCGGTTCATGATACGGTAGGTGAGTCCTCCACCACGACGGAGTTCATTGCTGTATTGAATGTAACATGCTAGCAGTAGGAGATATTCGGGGTGGTATCTTAACAATAGGGAAGTATTAATTTTGAAAAAATTATATACTATTTTACTCTTTGAGTTTCACTTTTTGTCGCTGTTGGCCTTGCCGCAAGCTTTCTAGAAAAAAAAAAGTATGCCCCGATCGGACAACGGATGCAAAAGTTATGCTTGTTTTAGGTTATAGGTCTCATTTTTCATGTGCTTACACCCAAGGTGTGCTGAACCACGTGGCCAAGGGATGCTGGTTACCTTCCATGGTTCCTTGTGTACCCATAAACGCGCGATTCATGATACGGTGGGCGAGTCCTCCACCACGATGGAGTTCGCCCCTGTACTGAATGTAACATGCTGGCAGTAGGAGGTATTCGGGGCGGTATCTTAACCATAGGAAAGTATTTATTTTGAAAGGAATTATATACTATTCTACTCTTTGAATTTTGCTTATTGTCGATGTTGGCCTCGCCGCAAGCTTTCTAGAAAAAAAAGTATGTCCCGATAGGACAACGGATGCAAAAGTTATGCTCATTTTAGGTTATAGGCCTCGTTTTTCATGTGCTTACACCCAGAGTGTGCTGAACCACGTGGACGAGGGATGTGGATTACCTTCCTTGGTTCCTTGTATTCCCGTAAACTCGGTAGTCTAGGCGCGGTTCATGATACGTGGGCGAGTCCTCCACAGCGATGGAGTTTGACGTTGTATTGAATGTAACATGCAAGCAGTAGCAGGTACTCGAGGCGGTATCTCAACCATAGGGAAGTATTTCTTTTTTGTAAAATTATATACTATTCTACTCTTTGAATTTCTCTTTCTGTCGGTGTTGGCCTCACCGCATGCTTTCTAGAAAAAAGGTATGCCCCTAACAGACAACGGACGCAAAAGTTACGCTCGTTTTAGGTTATCGGTCTCATTTTTCATGTGCTTACACCCACGATGTGCTGAACCGCGTGGCCGAGGGATGTGGGTTACCTTCGATGGTTCCTTGTGTACCCATAAGCTCGGTAGACTAGGCGCAGTTCATGATACGGTGGGCGAGTCCTCCACAGCGATGCAGTTCGACGCTGTATTGAATGTAACTTGCTAGCAGTAGGAGGTACTCAGGGCTGTATCTCAACCATAGGGATGTATTTATTTTTTGTAAAATTATATACTATTCTACTCTTTGAATTTTTCTTTTTGTCGGTGTTGGCCTCGCCGCAAGCTTTCTATAAAAAATAAGTATCCCCTGATCGGACAACGGATGCAAAAGTTTGGCTCAATTTAGGTTACAGGTCTCATTTTTCATGTGCTTACACCCACGGTGTGCTGAACCGCGTGGCCGAGGGATGTGGGTTACCTTCCATGGTTCCTTGTATACCCGTAAACTCGGTAGCCTAGGCACGGTTCATGATACGGTGGGCGAGTCCTCCACAGCGATGGAGTTCGACGTTGTATTGAATGTAACATGCTAGTAGTAGGAGGTACTCTGGACGGTATCTCAACCATATTGAAGTATTTATTTTTTGTAAAATTATATACTATTCTACTCTTTGAATTACGTTTTCTATCAGGTGTTAGCCTCGCCGCAAGATTTCTAGAAAAAAAGTATGCCCCGATAGGACAATGGATGCAAAAGTTATGCTCGTTTTAGGTTATAGGTCTCATTTTTCATGTGCTTACACCCACAGTGTGCTGAACCGCGTGGACGAGGGATGTGGGTTACCTTCCATGGTTCCTTGTATACCCGTAAATTGGTAGTCTAGGCCCGGTTCATGATACGGTGGGCGAGTCCTCCACAGCGATGGAGTTTGACGTTGTATTGAATGTAACATGCAAGCAGTAGGAGGTACTCGGGGCGGTATCTCAACCATAGGGAAGTATTTATTTTTTATAAAATTATATAATATTCTACTCTTTGAATTTCGTTTTCTGTTGGTGTTGGCCTCACCGCAAGCTTTCTAAAAAAAAAGTACGCCCCTAACAGACAACAAACGCAAAAGTTACGCTCGTTTTAGGTTATAGGTCTCATTTTTCATGTGCTTACACCCACGATGTGCTGAACCGCGTGGCCGAGGGATGTGGGTTACCTTCCATGGTTCCTTGTATACCCATAAACTCAGTAGTCTAGGCGCAGTTCATGATACGGTGGACGAGTCCTCCACAGCGATGGACTTCGACACTGTATTGAATGTAACATGCTAGCAGTAGGAGGTACTCAGGGCTGTATCTCAACCATAGGGATGTATTTATTTTTTGTAAAATTATATACTGCTCTACTCTTTGAATTTCTCTTTTTGTCGGTCTTGGCCTCGCCGCAAGCTTTCTAGAAAAAAAGTATGCCCCTAACAAACAACGGATGCAAAAGTTACACTCATTTTTTGTTATAGGTCTCATTTTCATGTGCTTATACCCACAGTGTGCTGAACCACGTGGTCAAGGGATGTGGGTTACCTTTCATGGTTCCTTGTGTACCCATAAACTCGGTAGTCTAGGCTCAGTTCATGACACGGTAGGTGAGTCCTCCTCCACGACGGAGTTCATTGCTGTATTGAATGTAACATGCTGGCAGTACGAGGTATTCGGGGCGATATCTTAACTTTCTCAAAAAAAGGTGTTCGCCTCGCCGCAAGCTTTCTCAAAAAAAAAAAGTATTCCCTGATCAGACAACGGATGCAAAAGTTATGCTCATTTTAGGTTACATGTCTCTTTTTTCTTGTGCTTACATCCACGGTGTGCTGAACCTCGTTGTAAGCTTTCTAGAAAAAAAGGTATGCCCCGATAGGACAACGGATGCAAAAGTTATGCTCGTTTTAGGTTATAGGTCTCATTTTTCATGCGCTTACACCCATAGTGTGTTGAACCGCGTGGACGAGGGATGTGGGTTACCTTCCATGGTTCCTTGTATACCCGTAAACTGGTAGTCTAGGCACGGTTCATGATACGGTGGGCGAGTCCTCCACAGCGATGGAGTTTGACATTGTATTAAATGTAACATTCAAGCAGTAGGAGGTACTCGGGGCGGTATCTCAATCATAGGGAAGTATTTATTTTTTATAAAATTATATAATATTCTACTCTTTGAATTTCGCTTTCTGTTGGTGTTGGCCTCACCGCAAGCTTTCTAGAATAAAAAAGTTTGCCCCTAACAGACAACAAACGCAAAAATTACGCTCGTTTTAGGTTATAGGTCTCATTTTTCATGTGCTTACACCCACGATGTGCTGAACCGCGTGGCCGAGGGATGTGGGTTACCTTCCATGGTTCCTTGTGTACCCATAAACTCAGTAGTCTAAGCGCAGTTCATGATACGGTGGACGAGTCCTCCACAATGATGGAGTTCGACACTGTATTGAATGTAACATGCTAGCAGTAGGAGGTACTCAGGGCTGTATCTCAACCATAGGGATGTATTTATTTTTTGTAAAATTATATACTGCTCTACTCTTTGAATTTCGCTTTTTGTCGGTCTTGGCCTCGCTGCAAGCTTTCTAGAAAAAAAGTATGCCCCTAACAAACAACGGATGCAAAAGTTACACTCATTTTTTGTTATAGGTCTCATTTTCATGTGCTTATACCCACAGTGTGCTGAACCACGTGGTCAAGGGATGTGGGTTACCTTCCATGGTTCCTTGTGTACCCATAAACTCGGTAGTCTAGGCGCAGTTCATGACACGGTAGGTGAGTCCTCCTCCACGACGGAGTTCATTGCTGTATTGAATGTAACATGCTGGCAGTAGGAGGTATTCGGGGCGATATCTTAACTATAGGAAAGTATTTATTTTGATAAAAATTATATACTATTCTACTCTTTGAATTTCGCTTTTTGTCGGTGTTCGCCTCGCCGCAAGCTTTCTCAAAAAAAAAAGTATTCCCTGATCTGACAACGGATGCAAAAGTTATGCTCATTTTAGGTTACATGTCTCCTTTTTCTTGTGCTTACATCCACGGTGTGCAACGGTGTGCAAAAAAAAAAGTATTCCCTGATCAGACAACGGATGCAAAAGTTATGCTCGTTTTACGATATAGGTCTCATTTTTCATGTGCTTACACCCACGGTGTGCTGAACCGCATGATTGAGGGATGTGGGTTACCTTCCATGGTTCCTTTTGTACCCATAAACTCGGTAGTCTAGGTGTGGTTCATGATACGGTGGGCGAGTCCTCCACCACGATGGAGTTCGATGCTGTATTGAATGTAACATGCTTGCAGTTGGAGGTATTCGGGGCAGTATCTTAACCATAGGAAAGTATTTATTTTGAGAAAAGTTATATACTATTCTACTCTTTGAATTTCGCTTATTGTCGGTGTTGGCCTTGCCGGAAGCTTTCTAGAAAAAAAAATATGCCCCAATAGGACAACGGATGCAAAAGTTATGCTCATTTTAGGTTATAGGTCTCATTTTATATGTGCTTACAGCCACGGTGTGCTGAACCGCGTGGACAAGGGATGTGGGTTACCTTGCATGGTTCCTTGTATACCCGTAAACTCGGTAGTCTAGGTGCGGTTCATGATACGATGGGCGAGTCCTCCACAGCGATGGAGTTTGACGTTGTATTGAATGTAACATGCTAGCAGTAGGAGGTACTTGGGGCGGTATCTCAACCATAGGGAAGTATTTATTTTTTGTAAAATTATATACTATTCTACTCTTTGAATTTCGCTTTATGTCGGTGTCGGCCTCGCCGCATGCTTTCTAGAATGCTGATGAGGACATCACTCCTAAGGATACATGCAACACTCCTCCAATTCTGGACTTGCAAGGTCCAATGACTAGAGCTCGTGCACGACGACTAAATTTAGAGGTGAGCTCGTTCCTACATTCTTCATTATATGTCACTTTTGAGAATGGTTTGCTACCTAATGATTATATTGTAATTAGGAACCATGGAGAGGATCAGGAGATGATGGGAGAAGGACATGGAGACGTGGAGGACCAGCAAGGACATGGAAGCCAAGGTGGAGGCCCAACCAAAACCGACTTCGAGTCTGTTTCGGATTTGGATGTTCTACATATGCACGGAAAGATAAGAAAAAGACCTTACCAATGCCACCGGTCTCATATCAAAATTCATCCGGAGTCATCGGGAATCGTCGAAACAAGAGAGAGTCTATAATATGTTTCGGTGTTGCGTCGCCTGTTTTTGGCCTTTGGGCTTTGAATCTAGTTGACCCCAATTAGGGGCACGTTCAGAGGGTCTTGCACGACCCTAGGGTCTTTGTATACAGCCGCCGCTGCACTATTAGGGTTCGGGTTTTGCTTAGATTATTCTGTTCATAACAGTTTCGCCGTCATCACGGTTTATGACACCCCAACTTCGTGAGATTCATAATACATCTGTAATTGTGTTGTCTTGTTCTTTGTTCTTGCTTGTGTTCTTGATTCGCAGGCAGGGATTAGCCTTCTCGGCAAGGTCAATCGTTTTAGGACGGTTGATAACCAGAGGAGACAACGTGCTGCGATTGCGAGGTTTAGAACGTGCTGTTCTGAAGCCGGATCGATTTGTGTGTCGCCTCCGACCAAATCAACGTATCTCGATCCTTTCGGAAGATCGGGAACCCTTGTCCAAATCAAGTGGTATCAGAGCTTCAGGTGCACCGTCAGGTTCACACTACCCTTAATTAATTTTGTTTTTGTATTCATCCTATCATCCATAGAAAAGCCAAAAAAAATTCCCCTAAGCCCATAACCACGTGTTTAGCCTTTGCATATTTCAATTTCAGAGTCCGTAGTGTTGAGTTTGTGCCCTAGTTCTTATTTAGTCGCTGGTTTAGTTTGTGTTTTTGTCATCAGTAGTGTTTCCCTTGCCACCCTAACCGCCATCCCCTTCACCATCCTTTGTTCTATCGGCTTTGTGTGCTAGGGTTGATTGATCGATACACCCACCCTAATCCCACCCTAAACCCACCTTCAAACACCTCAGACCAATCCCCACAAATTCCACTTTCCACTGCATCCACGCCGCCAAAAAAAAAAATCTTACCCGATTCCAAACCCGACCCCTAACCCGAGTCGGGTTTCTGAAAAACCGACTCCGACCCCCCTTCGGTAAAACGGGCATAACTTTTCGCTCGGTTGTCCGTTTTGGCTGAAATTTTTACAGGAGATTCTTGACTCAATGTTGAGCATATCCCCAGTAGGCTGTGCCCTGTGTGCCCTTGTCAAAAAATTTAAAAAAAATCGGGAAGATAAAGAAAAAATTGATTTAAGTTTAAACCCGACGTTTTCTATAACTTCAAGATTTTCTGTAGGCCACATCCTACCTCTATTTGAGCTGAAATGTTTTGTGGATTCTCCCCCATTGTTGGTAAGTTGGAGAAAAATATCAAAAAAATAAAATCAAAAAAAAAGAAATTTGGGATTTCTACTAGTGCTACATCTAGCCCCCTGAAATTTCTGGATTTGGCTGTTTTGCACTTAGCGCCCTGTTATCGCCTGTGTGCCTTTGTCTCCTTGTTTCTACTTTGCTATCACCACTGTTCTAGGACATACTTAGACCGACAGCTAGGGACAAGTTACTTGGGCACTTATTCAGCTTTACTATCTGTTTTTGATTTGTGTTCCACTCACATATATATATTTGGCCTTCCTAGCTCTACATCTTTCTTTTGGACAGCACATAGGTTCTTTTGTGACCCTTGCAGTCATGGAACACACCTCCCTGGTATCCTTTGCTTTGCTTTTCAGAACTTTGCAAGAGCTTTATAAGGAGTTTCCTTTGGCTGTGTTGAGAGGCACCACTGCTTAGTTGTTTTGTAGGGATAACTATCACTGTTTGTTTCCTGTTTTGGTGTTTGTGATGGCCGGAAGTGACGACGGAGAGATGGCTTCCCCCTCACAATTTGCTGAGTGCGTGAGCCAAGAGCAGCTCCAGAAGGCTTTGCAGGCTGCTCAGAGTGATTTGGCAGAGACGATCACCAGAGCCATTACTGATGCGGTCAGCAAGCTTCACATCGGAGAAAGCATCGAGCGGTTGGAGAAGCAGGTTTCTAAGTTAACCGATCAGGTTGTCGCGTTGGAGACCTCCCCCAAGACCAATGATATGAACACCAATAACCACGACGTTGATGACGTCCATGATGAAGACACGGTGTATAAGGCTGATGGCACCGTGGATATGTCAGCTACAAGGACCGCAAGATTACGACGTCGTTTGCACCATAATACTCAAGGTATGGGTGGTTTCCATAACTACAATCGTCGTCCACACGGTAACTATGCTCCAGATGACCCGTATGCTAAAATTAAGTTTTCAATTCCTTCATTTTCGGGTCAGTATGATGGTGATGTTTATCTTGATTGGGAGATGACTGTAGAACAAAAATTTAATGCCCACCTTGTTCCTGAACAACATAGAGTTAGTCAAGCTACTAGTGAGTTTAAGGACTTTGCTATTGTTTGGTGGAGTGGTCTAGCTGCTAAAACTGATTTGCCTACTACTTGGGAAGAACATAAGGTAGCAATGCGTGATCGTTTTGTTCCTCCTTCTTTTTATAGAGAGATTCGTAATAAACTGCAGCTTTTAGAACAAGGAGATAAAACTGTTCAGGAGTACTTTAGTGAGCTTCAGAAGGGTTTGTTTCGTTGTGCCGTAGTTGAAAAAGTAGAGGATCAGATTTGTCACTTTTATTCTGGTTTACAAAAAGAAATTCAGGACATTCTTGATTATAAAGAATATTATACCCTCACCCAGTGTTTCCAGTATGCTATGCTTGCAGAGAAAGAATCACAGGGACTTTTCCATGCTTTTGAGGAGTACAGCAAGTCAAGGAACTCCTACCCCCCACGCTCGACGGGGACTTTGGGGCTGCCCAGGCCATCTTTCCGGCCGCCCCCACCAGCAGCTACCAAGGGAACCAGTGTTGTTTCTGCAGCCCCAAGATCAGCCCCTGCACCTTCTGTGCGCTCAGGTAAAACATCTGTGCAGGTACCAGCTAGTAGTGCCTCCTCTATTGCTTCGACGGGGCGCACTACAGGGATTCAGTGCCACCGCTGCCATGGACTTGGTCATGTGCAGAAAGATTGTCCATGTAGGCGGGCATATGTGCCAACAGATGATGGCGGTTACATGAGCACCTCCGACGTGGAGGATGAGGAGGAGGACGTCGCTGCCACCAGCAGTGACCTTGTCCTTAGAGGCGGAGACACCACGGGATACATGAACATTATTGTTCAACGTGTCCTTAGTACTCAAGTTCATCAGCCCACGACGATGCAGCGCCACAACTTGTTCCAGATTTTCTTCATCATCAAGAACCGCCGAGCATGTGTCATCATTGATGGAGGGAGCTGCAATAACTTGGTGAGTTCTGATGTGATCAACAAGCTTGCTTTGACCACACGCCCACATCCACATCCGTACTACATTCAGTGGTTAAACGACTCTGGAAAAGCTAAGGTAATACAAACTTGCAGAGTTCCTTTTTCCATTGGTTCTTATGTGGATTCTGTTGATTGTGATGTTGTACCCATGCAAGCATGTTCACTTTTATTGGGTAGACCTTGGGAATTTGATAATGATGTTGTACACCATGGTAGAAGTAATAATTACACTTTTATGCATAAAGGAACTAAAATTACTTTGTTACCAATGACCCCTGCTGAAATTGTACAAGCTGATTTAGAAAGAGCTGCTAGTTTGAAAAATAAAGGTCCTGAAATTCAACAACCTATTAATTCTAATTCTACACCTAGTAATGTTAATGATTCTTCAAGTTCTAAGGGTGCTGGAATTAAATTACAAGGTCGTTCATGTCTTGCAACAAAATCTGAGCTTGCTAAAATTTCTGATAAAGATGATATTTGCTATTCTTTGATATGCAAAGAAGCTTTGTTTTCACTTAATGATATTCTTCTAGTGCTTTGTCTCCTGCTGTCACTAACCTTTTGCAGGAGTATGAGGATGTTTTTCCAGCTGAGATACCCCCTGGATTGCCACCTTTGAGAGGAATTGAGCATCAAATTGATTTTGATTCTGGGTGCTACTTTGCCAAACCGTGCTGCTTATAGGACCAACCCTGAGGAGACTAAGGAGATACAACGACAAGTTCAAGACCTTTTGGATCATGGGTATGTTCGTCAATCACTTAGTCCTTGTGTTGTCCCTGTACTTTTGGTTCCTAAGAAAGATGATACTTGGCGTATGTGTGTAGATTGTAGAGCCATTAATAATATTACTATTAGCTATCATCATCCTATTCCTAGGCTAGACGACATGCTTAATGAGTTATGTGGTGCTATAATTTTCACTAAAATTGATTTGCGTAGTGGCTACCATCAAATTAGAATGAAACTTGGAGATGAATGGAAAACAGCTTTCAAAACCAAATTTGGATTATATGAGTGGTTAGTAATGCCTTTTGGTTTAACTAATGCACCTAGTACTTTCATGCGCTTGATGAATGAGGTTTTAAGAGCTTTCATTGGCAAATTTGTGGTAGTTTACTTTGATGATATATTGATTTATAGCAAATCTATAGATGAACATATGCATCATTTGCGTGCTGTTTTTGATGCTTTACGAGATGCACGTTTATTTGGTAACCTTGAGAAGTGCACCTTTTGCACGGATCGAGTCTCTTTTCTTGGCTATGTTGTGACTCCACAGGGAATTGAGGTGGATGAGGTGAAGATTGAAGCCATAAAGAGCTGGCCTGTACCAAAAACTATCACACGGGTGAGGAGTTTTCTTGGTCCTGCAGGTTTCTACCAGCCGCTTTGTCAAAGATTTCAGCACCATTGCTGCACCTTTGCATGAGTTGACAAAGAAGGGCGTTGATTTCCATTGGGGTAAGGTACATCATGAGTCTTTTGATGCTTTGAAGGATAAACTTACACATGCACCATTGCTGCACTTACCTAATTTTGATAAGATTTTTGAGCTTGAATGTGATGCTAGTGGTATAGGCATTGGTGGTGTTTTGATGCAAGATGTTGCATACTTTAGTAAGAAAATTGTTGGGCCTGTTTTGAATTACTCCACGTATGATAAGGAATTGTATGCACTTATACGTTGTTTGGAGACGTGGCGTCATTATTTGTTGCCCAAAGAATTTGTTATTCATTCTGATCATGAATCACTTAAGTATATTCGTTCTCAATGTAATTTGAACCGTAGACATGCTAAATGGATTGAGTTTATTGAGTCTTTTCCTTACATTATTAAACATAAGAAAGGGAAGGATTAATGTGATCGCTGATGCTTTATCTAGGCGCTATACTTTATAGTCTCAACTTGATTGTAGAATTTTTGGACTTGAGGCAATTAAAGAACAATATGCTGCTGATGTTGATTTTAAAGATGTATTGCTGCATTATAAAGAAGGTTGTGCATGGAACAAATTTGTGTTGACTGATGGCTTCTTGTTTAGAGCTAACCGCATATGCATTCCAGTTGGTTTCGTTCGTCTTTTGTTGTTACAGGAGGCGCATGGAGGTGGATTGATGGGTCATTTATGTGCCAAGAAGACGGAGGATATTTTGGCCACACACTTCTTTTGGCTAAGGATGAGGAAAGATGTTGAGCGTTTTGTTGCTCGCTGCACTACATGTCAAAAAGCTAAGTCTCGCTTGAATCCACATGGTTTATACATGCCACTTCCTGTTCCTTCTATTCCTTGGGCGGATATTTCTATGGACTTTGTTTTAGGACTGCCTAGGACTAAGAGGGGGAGTGATAGTATTTTTGTTGTTGTGGATAGATTTTCTAAGATGGCACACTTTATACCATGTCATAAGACTGATGATGCTAGTTATATTGCTGACCTCTTTTTCAAAGAAATTGTACGTTTGCATGATATGCGTTCTACTATTGTTTCAGATCGTGATGCAAAATTCTTGAGTCACTTTTGGCGCACGCTTTGGAATAAGTTGGGTACAAAGTTGTTGTTTTCTACCACTTGTCACCCACAAACTGATGGACAAACTGAGGTGGTGAACCGCACTTTGGGTACTATGTTGAGAGCTATTTTGAAGAAAAATTTGAAGCAATGGGAAGAATGTTTGCCTCATGTTGAGTTTGCATATAATCGGGCAACACATTCTACTACCAAGGTAAGTCCTTTCAAGGTAGTGTACGGTTTTGATCCTCGTACTCCACTTGATATACTTCCTTTACCCATTCATGAGAGAGTTCATGTTGATGCTACGGAGCATGCTGAATTTATTTTAAAAATGCATGAGACCACTAGACTTAACATTGAAAAGATGAATGAAAAGTATAAAATTGCTGGTAGTAAAGGTAGAAAAGAAGTAAAACTTGATGTAGGAGTTTTAGTATGGTTACACTTGAGAAAGGATAGATTTCCAGATTTGAGAAAGTCTAAATTAATGCCTAGAGCTGATGGTCCTTTCAAAATAATTGAGAAGATTAATGATAATGCATACAAACTTGAGTTGCCTCCCGAGTTCGGGGTTAGTCCTACTTTTAACATTTCAGATTTGAAACCATACTTGGAAGAAGAGAATGAGCTTGAGTCGCGGATGACTCCACTTCAAGAGGGGGAGGATGATGAGGACATCACTCCTAAGGATACATGCAACACTCCTCCAATTCTGGACTTGCAAGGTCCAATGACTAGAGCTCGTGCACGACGACTAAATTTAGAGGTGAGCTCGTTCCTACATTCTTCATTATATGTCACTTTTGAGAATGGTTTGCTACCTAATGATTATATTGTAATTAGGAATTATGGAGAGGATCAGGAGATGATGGGAGAAGGACTTGGAGACGTGGAGGACCAGCAAGGACGTGGAAGCCAAGGTGGAGGCCCAACCAAAACTGACTTCGAGTCTGTTTTGATGCTCAGGACCAGTCTGCACTAAAACGGAGGCCCAGGACGCATACGGACTCGGATATGGATGTTCTACATATGCACGGAAAGATAAGAAGAAGACCTTTCCAATTCCACCGGTCTCATATCAAAATTCATGCGGAGTCCAGAATCTGTTTCGATGCTGCATCACCTGTTTTTGGCCTTTGGGCTTTGTAGCTAGTTGAGCCCAATTAGGGGCGCGTCCAGAGGGTCTTGCACGACCCTAGTGTCTTTATATACAGCCGCCGCTGCACTATTAGGGTTCAGGTTTTGCTTAGATTACTCTGTTCATAACAGTTTCGCCGTCATCACGGTTTGTGAGACCCCAACTTCGTGAGATTCAAAATACATCTGCAATTGTGTTGCCTTCTTCTTTGTTCTTGCTTGTGTTCTTGATTCGCAGGCAGGGATTAGCCTTCTCGGCGAGGTCAATCGTATTAGGACGGTTGATAACCAGATGAGACGACGTGCTATGATTGCGGAGTTTTGAACGTGCTGTTCTGAAGCCGGATCGATTTGTGTGTCGCCTCCAACCAAATCAACGTATCTCGAACCTTTCAGAAGATCGGGAACTCTTGTCCACATCATATGCCCCTAACAAACAACGGATGCAAAAGTTACACTCGTTTTTGGTTATAGGTCTCATTTTTCATGTGCTTATACCCACAGTGTGCTGAACCGCGTGGCCGAGGGATGTGGGTTACCTTCCATGGTTCTTTGTGTACCCATAACTTGATAGTCTAGGCGCAGTTCATGATACGGTAGGCGAGTCCTCCACCACGACGAAGTTCATCGCTATATTGAATGTAACATGCTGGCAGTCGGAGGTATTCGGGGCGATATCTTAACTATAGGAAAGTATTTATTTTGAAAAAAATTATATACTATTCTACTCCTTGAATTTCACTTTTTTTGGTGTTGGCCTCGTCGCAAGCTTTCTAGAAAAAAAAAGTATGCCCTGATCAGACAACGGATGCAAAAGTTATGCTCGTTTTAGGATATAGGTCTCATTTTTCATGTGCTTACACCCACGGTGTGCTGAACCGCATAGCTGAGGGATGCGGGTTACCTTCCATGGTTCCTTGTGTACCCATAAACTCGGTAGTCTAGGTGTGGTTCATGATACGGTGGGCGAGTCCTCCATAGCGATGGAGTTCGACGCTGTATTGAATGTAACATGCTTGCAGTAGGAGGTATTTGGGGCAGTATCTTAACCATAGGAAAGTATTTATTTTTTGTAAAACTATATACTATTCTACTCTTTGAATTTTGCTTTCTCTCGGTGTTGGCCTTGCCACAAGCTTTCTAGAAAAAAAGTATGCCCCTAACAGACAACGGACGCAAAAGTAACGGTCGTTTTGGATTATAGGTCTTATTTTTTATGTGCTTACACCCACGGTGTGCTGAACCACGTGGCCGAGGGATGTGGGTTACCTTCCATGGTTCCTTGTGTCCCCATAAAGTCGGTAGTCTAGGCGCGGTTCATGATACGATAGCCAAGTCCTCCACCACGATGGAGTTCGACGCTGTATTGAATGTAACATGCTGGCACTAGGAGGTATTCGGGGTGGTATCTTAACCATAGGGAAATATTTATTTCAAAAAAATTATATACTATTCTACTCTTTGAATTTCGATTTTTGTCGATGTTGGCCTCGCCGCAAGCTTTCTAGAAAAAAAAGTATGCCCCGATCGGACAACGAAAGCAAAAGTTATGCTCGTTTTAGGTTATAGGTCTTATTTTTCATGTGCTTACACCCACGTTGTGCTGAACCGCGTGGCCGAGGGATGTGGGTTACCTTCCATGGTTCCTTGTATACCCGTAAACTCGGTAGCCTAGGCGTGGTTCATGATATGGTGGGCAAGTCCTCCACAGCGATGGAGTTCGACGTTGTATTGAATGTAACATGCTAGCAGTAGGAGGTACTCTGGGTGGTATCTCAACCATATGGAAGTATTTACTTTTTGTAAAATTATATACTATCTACTCTTTGAATTTCGTTTTCTGTCGGTGTTGGCCTCGCCGCAAGCTTTCAAGAAAAAAAGTATGCCCTAACAGACAACAGACGCAAAAGTTACGC
The DNA here is from genome assembly GCA_032690845.1 of Eleusine coracana subsp. coracana. NCBI lineage: Eukaryota > Viridiplantae > Streptophyta > Magnoliopsida > Poales > Poaceae > Eleusine > Eleusine coracana. The sequence goes on from MU847707.1 coordinate 32,380, forward strand.
TCATTTTAGGTCATAGGTCTCATTTTTCAAGTGCTTACACCCACGGTGTGCTGTACCACGTGGCCGAGAGATGTGGGTTACCTTCCATGGTTCCTTGTGTAACCATAAACTCGGTAGTCTAGGTGCGGTTCATGATACAGTAGGCGAGTCCTCCACCACGACAGAGTTCGTCGCTGTATTGAATGTAACATGCTAGCAGTAGGAGATATTCGGGATGGTATCTTAACCATAGGGAAATATTTATTTTCAAAAAAATTATATACTATTCTACTTTTTCAATTTCAATTTTTGTCGATGTTGGCCTCGCCGCAAGCTTTCTAGGAAAAAAAGTATGCCCCGATTGGACAATGGACACAAAAGTTATGCTCGTTTTAGGTTATAGGTCTCATTTTTCATGTGCTTACCCCCACGGTGTGCTGAACCGCGTGGCCGAGGGATGTGGGTTACCTTCCATGGTTCCTTGTGTAGCCATAAACTCGGTAGTCTAGGCGCGGTTCATGATACGTTGGCCGAGTCCTCCACAGCGATGGAGTTCGTCGCTGTTTTGAATGTAACATGCTAGCAGTAGGAGGTACTCACGGCTATATCTCAACCATAGGGATGTATTTATTTTTTGTAAAATTATATACTATTCTACTCTTTGAATTTCGATTTTTGTCGGTGTTGGCCTTGCCGCAAGCTTTCTACAAAAAAAAAGTATGCCCCTATCGGACAACGTAAGCAAAAGATATGCTCGTTTTAGGTTATAGGTCTCATTTTTCATGTGCTTACACCCACGGTGTGATGAACCATGTGGCCGAGGGATGTGGGTTACCTTCCATGGTTCCTTGTGTACCCATAAACTCGGTAGTCTAGGCGCGGTTCATGATACCGTGGGCAAGTCCTCCACCACGATGGAGTTCGACGCTGTATTGAATGTAACATGCTGGCAGTAGGAGGTATTCGGGGCGGTATCTTAACCATAGGTATGTATTTCTTTTGAAAAAAATTATATACTATTCAACTCTTTGAATTCGCTTATTGTTGGTGTTGGCCTCACCGCAATCTTTCTAGAAAAAAGAAGTTGACCCCGATCGGACAATGGATGCAAAAGTTAGGCTCATTTTAGGTTATAGGTCTTATTTTTCATGTGCTTACACCCACGGTGTGCTGAACCGCGTTGCCGAGGGATGTGGGTTACCTTCCATGGTTCCTTGTATACCCGTGAGCTCGGTAGCCTAGGCACGGTTCATGATACGGTGGGCGAGTCCTCCGCAGCGATGGAGTTCGATGTTGTATTGAATGTAACATGCTAGCAGTAGGAAGGCACTCTCAACGGTATCTCAACCATATGGAAGTATTTATTTTTCGTAAAATTATGTACTATTCTACTCTTTGAATTTCATTTTCTATCGGTGTTGGCCTTGCCGCAAGCTTTCTAGAAAAAAAGTATGCCCTAACAGACAACGGACGCAAAAGTGACACTCATTTTAGGTCATTGGTCACATTTATCAAGTGCTTATACCCACGGTGTGCTAAACCGCATGGCCGAGAGATGTGGGTTACCTTCCATGGTTCCTTGTGTAACCATAAACTCGGTAGTCTAGGCGCGGTTCATGATACGGTTGGCGAGTCCTCCACCACGACAAAGCTCGTCGCTGTACTGAATGTAACATGCTAGCAGTAGGAGATATTCGGAGTGGTATCTTAACTATAGGGAAGTATTTATTTTGAAAAAAATTATATACTATTCTACTCTTTGAATTTTTCTTTTTGTCGGTGTTGGCCTCGCTGTAAGCTTTCTAGAAAAAAAAGTATGCCCCGATCGGACAACGGATGCAAAAGTTATGCTCGTTTTAGGTTATAGGTCTCATTTTTCATGTGCTTACACCCACGGTGTGTTGAACCACATGGCTGAGGGATGTGGGTTACCTTCCATGGTTCCTTGTATAGCCATAAACTCAGTAGTCTAGGCGTGGTTCATGATACGGTAGGCAAGTCCTCCACAGCGATGGAGTTCAACGTTGTATTGAATGTAACATGCTAGCAGTAGGAGGTATACTGGGCGGTATCTCAACCATATGGAAGTATTTATTTTTTGTAAAATTATAAACTATTCTACTCTTTGAATTTCGTTTTATGTCGGTGTTGGCCTCGCCGCAAGCTTTCTAGAAAAAAAGTATGCCCTAACAGACAACGGACGCAAAAGTTACGCTCATTTTAGGTCATAGGTCTCATTTTTCAAGTGCTTATACCCACGGTGTGCTGAACCGCGTGGCCGAGGGATGTGGGTTACCTTCCGTGGTTCCTTGTGTACCCATAAACTCGGTAGTCTAGGCGCGGTTCATGATACGGTAGGCGAGTCCTCCACAGCAATGGAGTTCGTCGCTGTATTGATTGTAACATGCTAGCAGTAGGAGGTACTCAAGGCTATATCTCAACCATAGGGATGTATTTATTTTTTGTAAAATTATATACTATTCTACTCTTTGAATTTTGAATTTTGTCGGTGTTGGCCTCGCCGCAAGATTTCTAGAAAAAAAAAGTATGCCCCTATCGGACAATGGATGCAAAAGTTATGCTCGTTTTAGGTTATAGGTCTCATTTTTCATATGCTTACACCCACGGTGTGCTGAACCACGTGGCCAAGGGATGTGGGTTACCTTCCATGGTTCCTTGTGTACCCATAAACTCGGTAGTCTAGGCGCGGTTCATGATACGGTAGGCAAGTCCTCCACCATGATGGAGTTTGACGCTGTATTGAATGTAACATGCTGGCAGTAGGAGGTATTCGGGGCGGTATCTTAACCATAGGAATGTATTTGTTTTGAAAAAAATTATATATTATTCTACTCTTTGAATTTCGCTTATTGTCGGTGTTGGCCTCGCTGTAAGCATTCTAGAAAAAAAAGTATGCCTCGATCGGACAACGGATGCAAAAGTTATGCTCGTTTTAGGTTATAGGTCTCATTTTTCACGTGCTTACACCCACGGTGTGTTGAACCACATGGCTGAGGGATGTGGGTTACCTTCCATGGTTCCTTGTATAGCCATAAACTCAGTAGTCTAGGCGCGGTTCATGATACGGTGGGCGAGCCCTCCACAGCGATGGAGTTGGACGTTGTATTGAATGTAACATGCTAGCAGTAGGAGGTACTCGGGGCGGTATCTCAACCATAGGGAAGTATTTATTTTTTGTAAAATTATATACTACTCTACTCTTTGAATTTCGCTTTCTGTCGGTGTTGGCCTTGCCACAAGCTTTCTAGAAAAAAAGTATGCCCCTAATAGACAACGGATGCAAAAGTTATGCTCATTTTAGGTTATAGGTCTTATTTTTCATGTGCTTACACCCACGGTGTGCTGAACCGCGTGGCCGAGGGATGTGGGATAGCTTCCATGGTTCCTTGTATACCCATAAACTCGGTAGTCTAGGCGCAGTGCATGATACGGTAGGCGAGTCCTCCACCACGACGGAGGTCGTCGCTGTATTGAATGTAACATGCCTAGCAGTAGGAGATATTCGGGGTGGTATCTTAACTATAGGGAAGTATTTATTTTGAAAAAATTATATACTATTCTACTCTTTCAATTTCGCTTTTTGTCGGTGTTGGCCTCGCTGTAAGCATTCTAGAAAAAAAAAAGTATGCCCCGATCGGACAATGGATGCAAAAGTTATGCTCGTTTTAGGTTATAGGTCTCAATTTTCATGTACTTACACCCACGGTGTGCTGAACCACGTGGACGAGGTATGTGGGTTACCTTCCATGGTTCCTTGTGTACCCATAAACTCGGTAGTCTAGGCGCGGTTCATGATACGGTGGCCGAGTCCTCCACAGCGATGGAGTTTGTCGCTGTATTGAATGTAAGATGCTAGCAGTAGGAGGTACTCAAAGCTATATCTCAACCATAGGGATGTATTTATTTTTTGTAAAATTATATACTATTCTACTCTTTGAATTTCGATTTTTGTCGGTGTTGGCCTCGCCGCAAGCTTTCTAGGAAAAAAAAGTATGCCCCTATCGGACAACGGATGCAAAAGTTATGCTCGTTTTAGGTTATAGGTCTCATTTTTCATGTGCTTACACCCACGGTATGCTGAACCACATGGCCGAGGGATGTGGGTTACCTTCCATGGTTCCTTGTGTACCCACAAACTCGGTAGTCTAGGCGCGGTTCATGATACGGTAGGCATGTCCTCCACCATGATGGAGTTTGACGCTGTATTGAATGTAACATGCTGGCAGTAGGAGGTATTCGGGGCGGTATCTTAACCATAGGAATGTATTTGTTTTGAAAAAAATTATATATTATTCTACTCTTTGAATTTCGCTTATTGTCGGTGTTGGCCTCACCGCAAGCATTCTAGAAAAAAGAAGTATGCCCCGATCAGACAACAGATGCAAAAGTTATGCTCATTTTAGGTTATAGGTCTTATTTTTCATGTGCTTACACCCACGGTGTGCTGAACCGCATGGCCGAGGGATGTGGGTTACCTTCCATGGTTCCTTGTATACCCGTAAACTCGGTAGCCTAGGCGCGGTTCATGATACGGTGGGCGAGTCCTCCACTGTGATGGAGTTCGACGTTGTATTGAATGTAACATGCTAGCAGTAGGAGGTACACGGGGCGGTATCTCAACCATAGGGAAGTATTTATTTTTTGTAAAATTATATACTATTCTACTCTTTGAATTTTGCTTTCTATCGGTGTTGGTCTTGCCACAAGCTTTCTAGAAAAAAAGTATGCCCCTAACAGACAACGCACGCAAAAGTTACGCTCGTTTTAGGTTATAGGTCTCATTTTTCATGTGCTTACAACCACGGTGTGCTGAACCACGTGGCCGAGGGATGTGGGTTACCTTCCATGGTTCCTTGTGTACCCATAAACTCGGTAGTCTAGGAGCGGTTCATGATACGGTGGGCGAGTCCTCCACAGCGATGGAGTTCGTCGCTATATTGAATGTAACATGCTAGCAGTAGGAGGTACTCAAGGCTATATCTCAGCCATAGGGATGTATTTATTTTTTGTAAAATTATATACTATTCTACTCTTTGAATTTCGATTTTTGTCGGTGTTGGCCTCGCCGCAAGCTTTCTAGAAAAAAAAAGTATGCCCCTATCGGACAACAGATGCAAAAGTTATGCTCGTTTTAGGTTATAGGTCTCATTTTTCATGTGCTTACACCCACGGTATGCTGAACCACGTGGCCGAGGGATGTGGGTTACCTTCCATGGTTCCTTGTGTACCCACAAACTCGGTAGTCTAGGTGCGGTTCATGATACGGTAGGCAAGTCCTCCACCATGATGGAGTTCGACGCTGTATTGAATGTAACATGCTGGTAGTAGGAGGTATTCGGGGCGGTATCTTAACCATAGGAATGTATTTGTTTTGAAAAAAAATTATATATTATTCTACTCTTTGAATTTCGCTTATTGTCGGTGTTGGCCTCACCGCAAGCATTCTAGAAAAAAGAAGTATGCCCCGATCAGACAACAGATGCAAAAGTTAAGCTCATTTTAGGTTATAGGTCTTATTTTTCATGTGCTTACACCCACGGTGTGCTGAACCGCGTGGCCGAGGGATGTGGGTTACCTTCCATTGTTCCTTGTATACCCGTAAACTCGGTAGCCTAGGCGCGGTTCATGATACGGTGGGCGAGTCCTCCACTGCGATGGAGTTCGACGTTGTATTGAATGTAACATGCTAGCAGTAGGAGGTACACGGGGCGGTATCTCAACCATAGGGAAGTATTTATTTTTTGTAAAATTATATACTATTCTACTCTTTGAATTTTGCTTTCTATCGGTGTTGGTCTTGCCACAAGCTTTCTAGAAAAAAAGTATGCCCCTAACAGACAACGGACGCAAAAGTTACGCTCGTTTTAGGTTATAGGTCTCATTTTTCATGTGCTTACAACCACGGTGTGCTGAACCACGTGGCCGAGGGATGTGGGTTACCTTCCATGGTTCCTTGTGTACCCATAAACTCGGTAGTCTAGGAGCGGTTCATGATACGGTGGGCGAGTCCTCCACAGCGATGGAGTTCGTCGCTGTATTGAATGTAACATGCTAGCAGTAGGAGGTACTCAAGGCTATATCTCAACCATAGGGATGTATTTATTTTTTGTAAAATTATATACTATTCTACTCTTTGAATTTCGATATTTGTCGATGTTGGCATTGCCGCAAGCTTTCTATCAAAAAAAAGTATGCCCCTATCGGACAACGGATGCAAAAGTTATGCTCGTTTTAGGTTATATGTCTCATTTTTCATGTGCTTACACCCACGGTGTGATGAACCGCGTGGCCGAGGGATGTGCGTTACCTTCCATGGTTCCTTGTGTACCCATAAACTCGGTAGTCTAGGCGCGGTTCATGATACGGTAGGCGAGTCCTCCACAGCAATGGAGTTCGTCACTGTATTGAATGTAACATGCTAGCAGTAGGAGGTACTCAAGGCTATATCTCAACCATAGGGATGTATTTATTTTTTGTAAAATTATATACTATTCTACTCTTTGAATTTTGATTTTTGTCGGTGTTGGCGTCGCCGCAAGCTTTCTAGAAAAAAAAGTATGCCCCTATCGGACAACGGATGCAAAAGTTATGCTCGTTTTAGGTTATAGGTCTCATTTTTCATGTGCTTACACCCACGGTGTGCTGAACCACGTGGCCGAGGGATGTGGGTTACCTTCCATGGTTCCTTGTGTACCCATAAACTCGGTAGTCTAGGCGCGGTTCATGATACAGTAGGCAAGTCCTCCACCACGATGGAGTTCGACGCTGTATTAAATGTAACATCCTGGCAGTAGGAGGTATTCGGGGTGGTATCTTAACCATAGGAATGTATTTATTTTGAAAAAAATTATATACTATTCTACTCTTTGAATTTCGCTTATTGTCGGTGTTGGCCTCACCACAAGCTTTTTAGAAAAAAGAAGTATGCCTCGATCAGACAACGGATGTAAAAGTTATGCTCATTTTAGGTTATAGGTCTTATTTTTCATGTGCTTACACCCACGGTGTGCTGAACCACGTGGCCGAGGGATGTGGGTTACTTTCCATGGTTCCTTGTATACCCATAAACTCGGTAGTCTAGGCGCGGTTCATGATACGGTAGGCGAGTCCTCCACCACGACGGAGGTCGTCGCTGTATTGAATGTAACATGCTAGCAGTAGGAGATACTCGGGGTGGTATCTTAACTATGAGGAAGTATTTATTTGAAAAAATTATATACTATTCTACTCTTTGAATTTCGCTTTTTGTCGGTGTTGGCCTCGCTGTAAGCATTCTAGAAAAAAAAAGTATGCCCCGATCGGACAATGGATGCAAAAGTTATGCTCATTTTAGGTTATAGGTCTCAATTTTCATGTGCTTACACCCACGGTGTGTTGAACCACATGGCTGAGGGATGTGGGTTACCTTCCATAGTTCCTTGTATAACCATAAACTCAGTAGCCTAGGCGCGGTTCATGATACGGTGGGCGAGTCCTGCACAGTGATGGAGTTGGACGTTGTATTGAATGTAACATGCTAGCAGTAGGAGGTACTCGGGGCGGTATCTTAACTATAGGAAAGTATTTATTTTGAAAAAAAATTATATACTATTCTACTCTTTGAATTTCACTTATTGTCGATGTTGGCCTCGCCGCAAGCTTTCTAGAAAAAACGTATGCCCCGATAGGACAACGGATGCAAAAGTTATGCTCGTTTCAGGTTATAGGTCTCATTTTTCATGTGCTTACACCCACGGTGTCCTGAATCACATGGCCGAGGAATGCGGGTTACCTTCCATGGTTCCTTGTGTACCCATAATCTCGGTAGCCTAGGCGCAGTTCATGATACGGTGGGCGAGTCCTCCACAGCGATGGAGTTCGATGCTGTATTGAATATAATATGCTAGCAGTAGGAGGTACTCAGGGCTGTATCTCAACCATATGGAAGTATTTATTTTTTATAAAATTATATACTATTCTACTCTTGAATTTCGCTTTCTGTCGGTGTTGGCCTCACCGCAAGCTTTCTAGAAAAAAAAGTATGCCCTAACAGACAACGGACGCAAAAGTTACGCTCGTTTTAGGTCATAGGTCTCATTTTTCAAGTGCTTATACCCACGGTGTGCTGAACCGCGTGGCCGAGGGATGTGGGTTACCTTACATGGTTCCTTGTGTACCCATAAACTCGGTAGTCTAGGCGCGGTTCAGTGATAAGGTGGTGATGTCCTCCACCATGATGGAGTTCGACGCTGTATTGAATGTAACATGCTGGCAGTAGGAGGTATTCTGGACGGTATCTTAACCATAGGAATGTATTTATTTTGAAAAAAATTATATACTATTCTACTCTTTAAATTTTCGCTTATTGTCGGTGTTGGCCTCAGCCGCAAGCTTTCTAGAAAAAGAAGTATGCCCCGCTAGGAACACAGATGCAAAAGTTATGCTCGTTTTGGTTATAGGCTCTATTTTTCATGTGCTTACACCCACAGTGTGCTGAACCGCATGGATGAGGGATGTGGGTTACCTTCCATGGTTCCTTCTATACCCGTAAACTAGCGAGTCTAGGCGCGGTTCATGATACGGTGGGCGAGTCCTCCACAGCGATGGAGTTCGACGTTGTATTGAATGTAACATGCAACCAGTAGGAGGTACTCGGGGCGGTATCTCAACCATAGGGAAGTATTTATTTTTTGTAAAATTATATACTATTCTACTCTTTGAATTTCACTTTCTATCGGTGTTGGCCTCACCGCATGCTTTCTAGGAAAAAAGTATGCCCCTAACAGACAACGGACGCAAAAATTACGCTCATTTTAGGTTATAGGTCTCATTTTTCATGTCCTTACACCCACGATGTGCTGAACCGCGTGGCCGAGGGATGTAGGTTACCTTCCATGGTTCCTTGTGTACCCATGAACTCGGTAGTCTAGGCGCAGTTCATGATACGGCGGGCGAGTCCTCCACAGCGACGGAGTTCGACGTTGTATTGAATGTCAGATGCTAGCCGTAGGAGGTACTCAGGACTGTATCTCAACCATAGGTATGTATTTATTTTTTGTAAAATTATATACTATTCTACTCTTTGAATTTGCTTTTTGTCGGTCTTGGCCTAGCTGCAAGCTTTATAGAAAAAAAAAGTATGCACCGATCGGACAACAGATGCAAAAGTTATGCTCATTTTAGGTTATAGGTCTCATTTTTCATGTGCTTACACCCACGGTGTGCTGAACCGCGTGGCCGAGGGATGTGGGTTACCTTCCATGGTTCCTTGTGTACCCACAAACTCGGTAGTCTAGGGTGCGGTTCATGATACGGTAGGCAAGTCCTCCACCATGATGGAGTTCGACGCTGTATTGAATGTAACATGCTGGTAGTAGGAGGTATTCGGGGCGGTATCTTAACCATAGGAAGGTATTTGTTTTGAAAAAAAAATTATATATATTCTACTCTTTGAATTTCGCTTATTGTCGGTGTTGGCCTCACCGCAAGCATTCTAGAAAAAAGAAGTATGCCCCGATCAGACAACAGATGCAAAAGTTAAGCTCATTTTAGGTTATAGGTCTTATTTTCATGTGCTTACACCCACGGTGTGCTGAACCGCGTGGCCGAGGGATGTGGGTTACCTTCATTGTTCCTTGTATACCCGTAAACTCGGTAGCCTAGGCGCGGTTCATGATACGGTGGGCGAGTCCTCCACTGCGATGGAGTTCGACGTTGTAGTGAATGTAACATGCTAGCAGTAGGAGGTACACGGGGCGGTATCTTCAACCATAGGAAGTATTTTTTTGAAAAAATTATATACAATTCTACTCTTTGAATTTCGCTTATTGTCGATGTTGGCCTCGCCGCAAGCTTTCTAGAAAAAACGTATGCCCCGATAGGACAACAGATGCAAAAGTTATGCTCGTTTTAGGTTATAGGTCTCATTTTTCATGTGCTTACACCCACAGTGTGCTGAACCGCGTGGACGAGGGATGTGGGTTACCTTCCATGGTTCCTTGTATACCCGTAAACTCGGTAGTCTAGGCACGGTTCATGATACGGTGGGCAAGTCCTCCACAGCGATGGAGTTCGATGCTGTATTGAATATAATATGCTAGCAGTAGGAGGTACTCAGGGCTGTATCTCAACCATATGGAAGTATTTATTTTTTATAAATTATATACTATTCTACTCTTTGAATTTCGCTTTCTGTCGGTGTTGGCCTCACCGCAAGCTTTCTAGAAAAAAAGTATGCCCTAACAGACAACGGACGCAAAAGTTACGCTCGTTTAGGTCATAGGTCTCATTTTTCAAGTGCTTATACCCACGGTGTGCTGAACCGCGTGGCCGAGGGATGTGGGTTACCTTACATGGTTCCTTGTGTACCCATAAACTCGGTAGTCTAGGTGCGGTTCATGATATGGTGGGCGAGTCCTCCACCATGATGGAGTTCGACGCTGTATTGAATGTAACATGCTAGCAGTAGGAGGTATTCGGGGCGGTATCTTAACTATAGGAAAGTATTTATTTTGAAAAAATTATATACTATTCTACTCTTTGAATTTCACTTTTTGTCAATGTTGGCCTCGCCGCAAGCTTTCTAGAAAAAAAAAGTATCCCCGATCGGACAACGGATGCAAAAGTTATGCTCGTTTTAGGTTATAGGTCTCATTTTTATGTGCTTACACCCACGGTGTGCTGAACCACGTGGCCTAGGGATGCGGGTTGCCTTCCATGGTTCCTTGTGTACCCATAAACTCGGTAGTCTAGGCGTGGTTCGTGATAAGGTGGGTGAGTCCTCCACAACGATGGAGTTCGACGTTGTATTGAATGTAACATGCTGGCAGTAGGAGGTATTCTGGACGGTATCTTAACCACAAGAAAGTATTTATTTTGAAAAAAATTATATACTATTCTACTCTTTAAATTTTGCTTATTGTTGGTGTTGGCCTCGCCGCAAGCTTTCTAGAAAAAAAGTATGCCCCGCTAGGAACACAGATGCAAAAGTTATGCTCGTTTTTGGTTATAGGCCTCATTTTTCATGTGCTTACACCCACAGTGTGCTGAACCGCGTGGATGAGGATGTGGGTTACCTTCCATGGTTCCTTCTATACCCGTAAACTAGCGAGTCTAGGCGCGGTTCATTATACGGTGGGCGAGTCCTCCACAGCGATGGAGTTCGACGTTGTATTGAATGTAACATGCAACCAGTAGGAGGTACTCGGGGCGGTATCTCAACCATAGGTAGTATTTATTTTTTGTAAAATTATATACTATTCTACTCTTTGAATTTCACTTTCTATCGGTGTTGGCCTCACCGCATGCTTTCTAGGAAAAAAAGTATGCCCCTAACAGACAACGGACGCAAAAATTACGCTCATTTTAGGTTATAGGTCTCAATTTTCATGTGCTTACACCCACGGTGTGTTGAACCACATGCTGAGGGATGTGGTGTTACCTTCCATAGTTCCTTGTATAACCATAAACTCCGTAGCCTAGGCGCGTTCATGATACGGTGGGCGAGTCCTCCACAGTGATGGAGTTGGACGTTGTATTGAATGTAACATGCTAGCAGTAGGAGGTACTCGGGGCGGTATCTTAACTATAGGAAAGTATTTATTTTGAAAAAAAATTATATACTATTCTACTCTTTGAATTTCACTTATTGTCGATGTTGGCCTCGCCGCAAGCTTTCTAGAAAAAACGTATGCCCCGATAGGACAACA
>MU847708.1:0-43963 GCA_032690845.1 Eleusine coracana subsp. coracana
GAACCCTTGGTCTGGTTTTGGGCTGCAACAAGGCCCTTAGCGATTTTTGCTATGTTTTTTTAAAAAAACGCCACCCTCCCCCCTCGAGGTGCTGGGGGCAAGGTGTTTTCAAGCGAACCCTTCATCGGGTTTGGGCTTGCAACAAGCCCCTTAGCCATTTTTTGCTATGTTTCTTGAAAAACGCCACCCTCCCCCTCGAGGTGCTAGGGGCGAGGTGTTTCGATGCGAACCCTTTCGTCAGGTTTGGGCTGCAACGAGCCCCTTAGCAATTTTGCTAAGTTTTTTTGAAAAAACTCTACCCTCCTCCTCGAGGTGCTAGGGGCGAGGTGTTTTCGAGTGAACCCTTCATTGGGTTTGGGCTGCAATGAGCTCCTTAATGATTTTTTCTAAGTTTTTTTTAAATGCCACCGTCCCCCTGGATGTGCTAGGGGCGAGGTGTTTTTGAGTGAACCCTTCATCGGGTTTGGGCTGCAACAAGCCCCTTAGCGATATTTGCTATGTTTTTTAAAAATGCCACCCCCTCCTCGAGGTGCTTGGGACGTGGTGTTTTCGAGTGGACCCTTTGTTGGGTTTGGGATGCAATAAGCCCCATAGCGATTTTTGCTACGTTTGTTGAAAAACGCCACCCTCCCCTCGAGGTGCTAGGGGCGAGGTGTTTTCGAGCAAGCCCTTCATCAGGTTTGGGCAGCAACGAGCCCCTTAGCAATTTTTGCTAATATTTTTGAAAAACGCCACCCACCCCCTCGAGGTGCTAGGGACGAGGTGTTTTCGAGCGGACCCTTCGTTGGGTTTGGGATGCAACGAGCCCCTTAGCGATTTTTGCTATGTTTTTTGAAAAACGCCACCCTCCCCCTCGAGGTGCTAGGGGCGAGGTGTTTTCAAGTGAATCCTTCGTCGGGTTTGGACTGCAACAAGCCCCTTAGCGATTTTTGCTATGTTTTTTAAAAAACGCCACCCTCCCCCTCGAGGTGCTAGGGGCAAGGTGTTTTCAAGTGAACCCTTCGTTGGGTTTGGGCTGCAACAAGCCCCGTAGCCATATTTTCTATGTTTGTTCAAAAACGCCACCCTCCACCTCGAGGTGCTAGGGGCGAGGTGTTTTCGAGTGAACCCTTGGTCTGGTTTGGGCTGCAACAAGGCCCTTAGCGATTTTTGCTATGTTTTTTTAAAAAAAACGCCACCCTCCCCCTCGAGGTGCTGGGGGCAAGGTGTTTTCAAGCGAACCCTTCATCGGGTTTGGGCTGCAACAAGCCCCTTAGCCATTTTTTGCTATGTTTCTTGAAAAACGCCACCCTCCCCCTCGAGGTGCTAGGGGCGAGGTGTTTTCGAGCGAACCCTTCGTCAGGTTTGGGCTGCAACGAGCCCCTTAGCAATTTTTGCTAAGTTTTTTGAAAAACTCTACCCTCCTCCTCGAGGTGCTAGGGGCGAGGTGTTTTCGAGTGAACCCTTCATTGGGTTTGGGCTGCAATGAGCTCCTTAATGATTTTTTCTAAGTTTTTTTTAAATGCCACCGTCCCCCTGGATGTGCTAGGGGCGAGGTGTTTTTGAGTGAACCCTTCATCGGGTTTGGGCTGCAACAAGCCCCTTAGCGATATTTGCTATGTTTTTTAAAAAATGCCACCCCCCTCCTCGAGGTGCTTGGGACGTGGTGTTTTCGAGTGGACCCTTTGTTGGGTTTGGGATGCAATAAGCCCCATAGCGATTTTTGCTACGTTTGTTGAAAAACGCCACCCTCCCCTCGAGGTGCTAGGGGCGAGGTGTTTTCGAGCAAGCCCTTCATCAGGTTTGGGCAGCAACGAGCCCCTTAGCAATTTTTGCTAATTTTTTTGAAAAACGCCACCCACCCCCTTGAGGTGCTAGAGACGAGGTGTTTTCGAGCGGACCCTTCGTTGGGCTGGGGATGCAACTAGCACCTTAGCGATTTTTGCTAAGTTTTTTGAAAAACGCCACCCTCCTCCTCGAGGTGCTAGGGGCGTGGTGTTTTCGAGCGGACCCTTCATTGGGTTTGGGATGCAATGAGCCCCTTAGTGATTTTTGCTATGTTTTTTGAAAAACGCCACCCTCCCCCTCGAGGTGCTACGGGCGAGGTGTTTTCAAGTGAATCCTTCGTCGGGCTTGGGCTGCAACAAGCCCCTTAGCGATTTTTGCTATGTTTTTTAAAAAACGCCACCCTCCCCCTCGAGGTGCTAGGGGCAATGTGTTTTCAAGTGAACCCTTCGTTGGGTTTGGGCTGCAACAAGCCCCGTAGCCATATTTTCTATGTTTGTTCAAAAACGCCACCCTCCCCCTCGAGGTGCTAGGGGCGAGGTGTTTTCGAGTGAACCCTTGGTAGGGTTTGGGCTGCAACAAGCCCCTTAGCAATTTTTGCTATGTTTTTTAAAAAAACGCCACCCTCCCCCTCGATGTGCTGGGGGCAAGGTGTTTTCAAGCGAACCCTTCATCGGGTTTGGGCTGCAACAAGCCCCTTAGCCATTTTTTGCTATGTTTCTTGAAAAACGCCACCCTCCCCCTCGAGGTGCTAGGGGCGAGGTGTTTTCGAGCGAACCCTTCGTCAGGTTTGGGCTGCAACGAGCCCCTTAGCAATTTTTGCTAAGTTTTTTGAAAAACTCTACCCTCCTCCTCGAGGTGCTAGGGGCGAGGTGTTTTCGAGTGAACCCTTCATTGGGTTTGGGCTGCAATGAGCTCCTTAATGATTTTTTCTAAGTTTTTTTTTAAATGCCACCGTCCCCCTCGATGTGCTAGGGGCGAGGTGTTTTTGAGCGAACCCTTCATCGGGTTTGGGCTGCAACAAGCCCCTTAGCGATATTTGCTATGTTTTTTAAGAAATGCCACCCTCCTCCTCGAGGTGCTTGGGACGTGGTGTTTTCGAGTGGACCCTTTGTTGGGTTTGGGATGCAATGAGCCCCATAGCGATTTTTGCTACGTTTGTTGAAAAACGCCACCGTCCCCCTCGAGGTGCTAGGGGCAAGGTGATTTCAAGCAAGCCCTTCATCAGGTTTGGGCAGCAGCGAGCCCCTTAGCAATTTTTGCTAATATTTTTGAAAAACGCCACCCACCCCCTCGAGGTGCTAGGGACGAGGTGTTTTCGAGCGGACCCTTCGTTGGGTTTGGGATGCAACTAGCCCCTTAGCGATTTTTGCTAAGTTTTTTGAAAAACGCCACCCTCCTCCTCGAGGTGCTAGGGGCGTGGTGTTTTCGAGCGGACCCTTCATTGGTTTTGGGATGCAATGAGCCCCTTAGTTATTTTTGCTATGTTTTTTGAAAAACGCCACCCTCCCCCTCGAGGTGCTAGGGACAAGGTGTTTTCGAGCGAACCCTTCATTGGGTTTGGGCTGTAACGAGCCCCTTAGCGATTTTTGCTATGTTTTTTGAAAAATGCCACCGTCCCCCTCGAAGTGCGAGGGGCGAGGTGTTTTCGAGTGAACCCTTTGTCGGGTTTGGGCTGCAACAAGCCCCTTAGCGATTTTTACTATGTTTTTTTTGAAAAAAGCCACCATCCCCCTCGAAGTGCTAGGGGCGAGTTGTTTTTGAGCGAACCCTTCGTCGGGTTTGGGCAGCAAGAAGCCCCTTAGCAATTTTTGCTAAGTTTTTTTTTAAAAAAATCGCCACCCTCCCCCTCGAGGTGCTAGGGACGAGGTGTTTTTGAGCGAACCCCTCATCGGGTTCGGGCTGTAACGAGCCCTTTAGCAATTTTTGCTAAGTTTTTTGAAAAACACCACCCTCCCTCTCGAAATGCTTGGGGCGAGGTGTTTTTGAGCGAGCCCTTCATCGGGTATGGGCTTCAACGAGCCCTTAGTGATTTTTGCTAAGTTTTTTGAAAAACGCCACCATCCCCCTCGAGGTGCTAGTGGCAAGGTGTTTTCGAGCAAACCCTTCATCGGGTTTGGGCTGCAACAAGCCCGTTAGCAATTTTTGCTAAGTTTTTTGAAAAACTCCAGCCTCCCCCTCATGGTGCTAGGGGCGAGGTGTTTTTGAGCGAACCCTTCATTGGGTTTAGGCAGCAACAAGCCCCTTAGCAATTTTTGCTAAGTTTTTTGAAAAACTCCACCCTCCCTCTCGAGTTTCTTGGGGCGAGGAGTCTTCGAGCGAACGCTTCATCGGGTTTGGGCTGCAACGAGCCCCTAAGCGATTTTTGCTAAGTTTTTTGAAAAACGCCACCATCCCCCTCGAGGTGCTAGGGGCGAGGTGTTTTCGAGCGAACCCTTCGTCGGGTTTAGACTGCAACAAGCCCTTAGCAATTTTTGCTATGTTTTTTGAAAAACACCACCCTCCCTCTCGAGGTGCTTGGGGCGAGGAGCTTTCGAGCGAACGCTTCATCGGGTTTGGGCTGCAACGAGCCCCTTAGCGATTTTTGCTAAGTTTTTTGAAAAACGCCACCCTCCCCCTCGAAGTGCTAGGGGCGAGGCGTTTTCGAGATAACCCTTCGTCGTGTTTGGGCTGCAACAAGCCCCTTAGCGATTTTTGCTATGTTTTTTGAAAAAAAATGCCACCCTCCCCCTCGTGGTGCTAGGGGCGAGGTGTTTTCGAGCGAACCCTTCGTCAGGTTTAGTCAGCGACGAGCCCCTTTGCGATTTTTGCTAAGGTTTTTGAAAAACGCCACCATCCCCCTCGTGGTGCTAGGGGCGAGGTGTTTTCGAGCGAAACCTTCGTCGGGTTTGGGATGCAACTAGGCCCTTAGCGATTTTTGCTAAGTTTTTTGAAAAACGCCACCCTCCCCCTCGAGGAGCTAGGGATGAAGAGTTTTCAAGTGAACCCTTCATCGGGTTTGGACTGCAACGAGCCCCTTAGCGATTTTTGCTAAGTTTTTTGAAAAACTCCAGCATCCCCCTCGAGGTGTGTTGGGCGAGGTGTTTTTGAGCGAACCCTTCATCGGGTTTGGGCTGCAACGAGCCCCTTAGCCATTTTTGCTAAGATTTTTGAAAAACGCCACCCTCCTCCTCGAAGTGCTAGGGGCGAGGTATTTTCAAGGGAACCGTTCGTCAGGTTTGGGCTGAACGAGCCCCTTAACAATTTTTGCTCAGTTTTTTGAAAAACGCCACCCTCCCCCTCGAGGAGCTAGGGATGAGGTGTTTTCGAGTGAACCCTTCGCCAGGTTTGGGCTGTAACGAGCCCCTTAGCGATTTTTGCTATGTTTTTTGGAAAATGCCACCCTCCCCCTCGAAGTGCTAGGGGCGAGATATTTTCGAGCTAACCCTTTGTCGGGTTTGGGCTGCAACAAGCCCGTTAGCAATTTTTGCTAAGTTTTTAAAAAACTCCACCCTCCCCCCCGTGGTGCTAGGGGCGAGGTGTTTTTGAGCGAACCCTTCATCGGGTTTAGGCAGCAACAAGCCCCATAACAATTTTTGCCAAGTTTTTTGAAAAACACCACCCTCCCTCTCAAGGTGCTTGGGGCGAGGAGTCTTCGAGCTAACGCTTCATCCGGTTTGGGCTGCAACGAGCCCCTTAGCGATTTTAGCTAAGTTTTTTGAAAAACGCCACCTTCCCCCTCGAGGTGCTAGGGGCGAGGTGTTTTCGAGCGAACCCTTCGTCGGGTTTGGACTGCAACAAGCCCCTTAGCTATTTTTGCTAAGTTTTTTGAAAAACGTCACCATCCCCCTCGAGGTGCTAGTGGGGAGGTGTTTTCGAGCGAACCCTTCGTCGGGGTTTGGGCTGCAACAAGCCTTTAGCAATTTTTGCTATGTTTTTTCAAAAACACCACCCTCCCTCTCGAGGTGCTTGGGGCGAGGAGTTTTCGAGCGAACGCTTCATCGGGTTTGGGCTGCAACGAGCCCCTTAGCGATTTTTGCTAAGTTTTTTGAAAAACGCCACCCTCCCCCTCGAAGTGCTAGGGGCGAGGTGTTTTCGAGATAACCCTTCGTCGTTTGGGCTGCAACAAGCCCCTTAGCGATTTTTGCTAAGTTTTTTGAAAAACGTCACCCACCCCCTCGAGGTGCTAGGGGCGAGGAGTTTTTGAGCGAGCTCTTCATCGGGTTTGGGCTTCAACGAGCCCCTTAGCGATTTTTGCTAAGTTTTTTGAAAAACGCCACCCACCCGTCGAGGTGCTAGGGGCGAGGTGTTTTCGAGCGAACCCTTCGTCGGGTTTGGGATGCAACTAGCCCCTTAGCGATTTTTGCTTAGTTTTTTGGAAAAATGCTACCCTGCTCCTCGAGGTGCTAGGGGCGAGGTGTTTTCTAGCGAACCCTTCATTGGGTTTGGGCTGCAATGAGCCCCTTCATGAATTTTTCTAAGTTTTTTCTAAAAAAAATGCCATCGTCCCCCTCGAGGTGCTAGGGACGAGGTGTTTTTGAGCGAACCCTTCGTCGGGTTTGGGCTGCAACGAGCCCCTTAGCGATTTTTGCTATGTTTTTTGAAAAACGCCAGCATCCCCCTCGAGGTGCTAGGGGCGAGGTGTTTTTGAGCGAACCCTTCATCGGGTTTGGGCTATAACAAGCCCTTTAGCAATTTTTGCTATGTTTTTTGAAAAACGCCTCCCTCCTCCTCGAAGTGCTAGGGGCGAGGTGTTTTCGAGCGAACCTTTCATCAGGTTTGGGCTGCAACGAGCCCCTTAGCGATTTTTGCTCAGTTTTTTGAAAAATGCCACCCTCCCCCTTGAGGTGCTAGGAACGAGGTGTTTTTGAGCGAACCCTTCGTCGGGTTTGAGCTATAACAAGCCCTTTAGCAATTTTTGCTATGTTTTTTGAAAAAAAATGCCACCCTCTCCCTCGTGGTGCTAGGGGCGAGGTGTTTTCGAGCGAACCCTTCGTCAGGTTTAGTCAGCGATGAGCCCCTTTGCGATTTTTGCTAAGGTTTTTGAAAAACGCCACCATCCCCCTCGAGGTGCTAGGGGCGAGGTGTTTTTGAGCAAAACCTTCGTCGGGTTTGGGATGCAACTAGGCCCTTAGCGATTTTTGTGAAGTTTTTTGAAAAACGCCACCCTCCCTCTCGAGGTGCTTGGGGCGAGGAGTTTTCGAGCGAACGCTTCATCGGGTTTGGGCTGCAACGAGCCCCTTAGCGATTTTTGCTAAGTTTTTTGAAAAACGTCACCCACCCCCTCGAGGTGCTAGGGGCGAGGAGTTTCTGAGCGAGCTCTTCATCGGGTTTGGGCTTCAACGAGCCCCTTAGCGATTTTTGCTAAGTTTTTTGAAAAACGCCACCCACCCGTCGAGGTGCTAGGGGCGAGGTGTTTTCGAGCGAACCCTTCGTCGGGTTTGGGATGCAACTAGCCCCTTAGCGATTTTTGCTTAGTTTTTTGGAAAAATGCTACCCTGCTCCTCGAGGTGCTAGGGGCGAGGTGTTTTCTAGCGAACCCTTCATTGGGTTTGGGCTGCAATGAGCCCCTTCATGAATTTTTCTAAGTTTTTTCTAAAAAAAATGCCATCGTCCCCCTCGAGGTGCTAGGGACGAGGTGTTTTTGAGCGAACCCTTCGTCGGGTTTGGGCTGCAACGAGCCCCTTAGCGATTTTTGCTATGTTTTTTGAAAAACGCCAGCATCCCCCTCGAGGTGCTAGGGGCGAGGTGTTTTTGAGCGAACCCTTCATCGGGTTTGGGCTATAACAAGCCCTTTAGCAATTTTTGCTATGTTTTTTGAAAAACGCCTCCCTCCTCCTCGAAGTGCTAGGGGCGAGGTGTTTTCGAGCGAACCTTTCATCAGGTTTGGGCTGCAACGAGCCCCTTAGCGATTTTTGCTCAGTTTTTTGAAAAATGCCACCCTCCCCCTTGAGGTGCTAGGAACGAGGTGTTTTTGAGCGAACCCTTCGTCGGGTTTGAGCTATAACAAGCCCTTTAGCAATTTTTGCTACGTTTTTTGAAAAAAAATGCCACCCTCTCCCTCGTGGTGCTAGGGGCGAGGTGTTTTCGAGCGAACCCTTCGTCAGGTTTAGTCAGCGATGAGCCCCTTTGCGATTTTTGCTAAGGTTTTTGAAAAACGCCACCATCCCCCTCGAGGTGCTAGGGGCGAGGTGTTTTTGAGCAAAACCTTCGTCGGGTTTGGGATGCAACTAGGCCCTTAGCGATTTTTGCGAAGTTTTTTGAAAAACGCCACCCTCCCTCTCGAGGTGCTTGGGGCGAGGAGTTTTCGACCGAACGCTTCATCGGGTTTGGGCTGCAACGAGCCCCTTCGCGATTTTTGCTAAGTTTTTTGAAAAACGTCACCCACCCCCTCGAGGTGCTAGGGGCGAGGAGTTTTTGAGCGAGCTCTTCATCGGGTTTGGGCTTCAACGAGCCCCTTAGCGATTTTTGCTAAGTTTTTTGAAAAACGCCACCCACCCGTCGAGGTGCTAGGGGCGAGGTGTTTTCGAGCGAACCCTTCGTCGGGTTTGGGATGCAACTAGCCCCTTAGCGATTTTTGCTTAGTTTTTTGGAAAAATGCTACCCTGCTCCTCGAGGTGCTAGGGGCGAGGTGTTTTCTAGCGAACCCTTCATTGGGTTTGGGCTGCAATGAGCCCCTTCATGAATTTTTCTAAGTTTTTTCTAAAAAAAATGCCATCGTCCCCCTCGAGGTGCTAGGGACGAGGTGTTTTTGAGCGAACCCTTCGTCGGGTTTGGGCTGCAACGAGCCCCTTAGCGATTTTTGCTATGTTTTTTGAAAAACGCCAGCATCCCCCTCGAGGTGCCAGGGGCGAGGTGTTTTTGAGCGAACCCTTCATCGGGTTTGGGCTATAACAAGCCCTTTAGCAATTTTTGCTATGTTTTTTGGAAAACGCCTCCCTCCTCCTCGAAGTGCTAGGGGCGAGGTGTTTTCGAGCGAACCTTTCATCAGGTTTGGGCTGCAACGAGCCCCTTAGCGATTTTTGCTCAGTTTTTTGAAAAATGCCACCCTCCCCCTTGAGGTGCTAGGAACGAGGTGTTTTTGAGCGAACCCTTCGTCGGGTTTGAGCTATAACAAGCCCTTTAGCAATTTTTGCTATGGTTTTTGAAAAAAAAATGCCACCCTCCTCCTCGTGGTGCTAGGGGCGAGGCGTTTTCGAGCGAACCCTTCGTCAGGTTTAGTCAGCGATGAGCCCCTTTGCGATTTTTGCTAAGGTTTTTGAAAAACGCTACCATCCCCCTCGAGGTGCTAGGGGCGAGGTGTTTTTGAGCGAAACCTTCGTCGGGTTTGGGATGCAACTAGGCCCTTAGCGATTTTTGCGAAGTTTTTTGAAAAACGCCACCCTCCCCCTCGAGGTGCTTGGGGCGAGGAGTTTTCGAGCGAACGCTTCGTCTGGTTTGGGCTGCAACGAGCCCCTTAGCGATTTTTGCTATGTTTTTTGAAAAACGCCAGCATCCCCCTCGAGGTGCTAGGGGCGAGGTGTTTTTGAGCGAACCCTTCATCGGGTTTGGGCTATAACAAGCCCTTTAGCAATTTTTGCTATGTTTTTTGAAAAACGCCTCCCTCCTCCTCGAAGTGCTAGGGGCGAGGTGTTTTCGAGCGAACCTTTCATCAGGTTTGGGCTGCAACGAGCCCCTTAGCGATTTTTGCTCAGTTTTTTGAAAAATGCAACCCTCCCCCTTGAGGTGCTAGGAACGAGGTGTTTTTGAGCGAACCCTTCGTCGGGTTTGAGCTATAACAAGCCCTTTAGCAATTTTTGCTATGTTTTTTGAAAAAAAATGCCACCCTCTCCCTCGTGGTGCTAGGGGCGAGGTGTTTTCGAGCGAACCCTTCGTTAGGTTTAGTCAGCGATGAGCCCCTTTGCGATTTTTGCTAAGGTTTTTGAAAAACGCCACCATCCCCCTCGAGGTGCTAGGGGCGAGGTGTTTTTGAGCAAAACCTTCGTCGGGTTTGGGATGCAACTAGGCCCTTAGCGATTTTTGCGAAGTTTTTTGAAAAAACGCCACCCTCCCTCTCGAGGTGCTTGGGGCGAGGAGTTTTCGAGCGAACGCTTCATCGGGTTTGGGCTGCAACGAGCCCCTAAGCGATTTTTGCTAAGTTTTTTGAAAAACGCCACCCTCCCCCTCGAAGTGCTAGGGGCGAGGTGTTTTCGAGATAACCCTTCGTCGTTTGGGCTGCAACAAGCCCCTTAGCGATTTTTGCTAAGTTTTTTGAAAAACGTCACCCACCCCCTCGAGGTGCTAGGGGCGAGGAGTTTTTGAGCGAGCTCTTCATCGGGTTTGGGCTTCAACGAGCCCCTTAGCGATTTTTGCTAAGTTTTTTGAAAAACGCCACCCACCCGTCGAGGTGCTAGGGGCGAGGTGTTTTCGAGCGAACCCTTCGTCGGGTTTGGGATGCAACTAGCCCCTTAGCGATTTTTGCTTAGTTTTTTGGAAAAATGCTACCCTGCTCCTCGAGGTGCTAGGGGCGAGGTGTTTTCTAGCGAACCCTTCATTGGGTTTGGGCTGCAATGAGCCCCTTCATGAATTTTTCTAAGTTTTTTCTAAAAAAAATGCCATCGTCCCCCTCGAGGTGCTAGGGACGAGGTGTTTTTGAGCGAACCCTTCGTCGGGTTTGGGCTGCAACGAGCCCCTTAGCGATTTTTGCTATGTTTTTTGAAAAACGCCAGCATCCCCCTCGAGGTGCCAGGGGCGAGGTGTTTTTGAGCGAACCCTTCATCGGGTTTGGGCTATAACAAGCCCTTTAGCAATTTTTGCTATGTTTTTTGGAAAACGCCTCCCTCCTCCTCGAAGTGCTAGGGGCGAGGTGTTTTCGAGCGAACCTTTCATCAGGTTTGGGCTGCAACGAGCCCCTTAGCGATTTTTGCTCAGTTTTTTGAAAAATGCCACCCTCCCCCTTGAGGTGCTAGGAACGAGGTGTTTTTGAGCGAACCCTTCGTCGGGTTTGAGCTATAACAAGCCCTTTAGCAATTTTTGCTATGGTTTTTGAAAAAAAAATGCCACCCTCCTCCTCGTGGTGCTAGGGGCGAGGCGTTTTCGAGCGAACCCTTCGTCAGGTTTAGTCAGCGATGAGCCCCTTTGCGATTTTTGCTAAGGTTTTTGAAAAACGCCACCATCCCCCTCGAGGTGCTAGGGGCGAGGTGTTTTTGAGCGAAACCTTCGTTGGGTTTGGGATGCAACTAGGCCCTTAGCGATTTTTGCGAAGTTTTTTGAAAAACGCCACCCTCCCCCTCGAGGTGCTTGGGGCGAGGAGTTTTCGAGCGAACGCTTCGTCTGGTTTGGGCTGCAACGAGCCCCTTAGCGATTTTTGCTATGTTTTTTGAAAAACGCCAGCATCCCCCTCGAGGTGCTAGGGGCGAGGTGTTTTTGAGCGAACCCTTCATCGGGTTTGGGCTATAACAAGCCCTTTAGCAATTTTTGCTATGTTTTTTGAAAAACGCCTCCCTCCTCCTCGAAGTGCTAGGGGCGAGGTGTTTTCGAGCGAACCTTTCATCAGGTTTGGGCTGCAACGAGCCCCTTAGCGATTTTTGCTTAGTTTTTTGAAAAATGCAACCCTCCCCCTTGAGGTGCTAGGAACGAGGTGTTTTTGAGCGAACCCTTCGTCGGGTTTGAGCTATAACAAGCCCTTTAGCAATTTTTGCTATTTTTTTTGAAAAAAAATGCCACCCTCCCCCTCGTGGAGCAAGGGGCGAGGTGTTTTCGAGCGAACCCTTCGTCAGGTTTAGTCAGCGATGAGCCCCTTTGCGATTTTTGCTAAGGTTTTTGAAAAACGCCACCATCCCCCTCGAGGTGCTAGGGGCGAGGTGTTTTTGAGCGAAACCTTCGTCGGGTTTGGGATGCAACTAGGCCCTTAGCTATTTTTGCGAAGTTTTTTGAAAAACGCCACCCTCCCCCTCGAGGAGCTAGGGATGAGGTGTTTTCGAGTGAACCCTTCGTCGGGTTTGGACTGCAACGAGCCCCTTAGCCATTTTTGCTAAGTTTTTTGAAAAACTCCAGCATCCCTCTTGAGGTGCTTTGGGCGAGGTGTTTTTGAGCGAACCCTTCATCGGGTTTGGGCTGCAACGAGCCCCTTAGCCATTTTTGCTAAGATTTTTGAAAAACGCCACCCTCCTCCTCGAAGTGCTAGGGGCGAGGTGTTTTCGAGGGAACCTTTCGTCAGGTTTGGGCTGAACGAGCCCCTTAACAATTTTTGCTCAGTTTTTTGAAAAATGCCACCCTCCCCCTTGAGGTGCTAGGGACGAGCTGTTTTTGAGCGAACCCTTCATCGGGTTTGGGCTATAACAAGCCCTTTAGCAATTTTTGCTATGTTTTTTAAAAAAAAACGGCACCCTCCCCCTCGTGGTTCTAGAGACGAGGTGTTTTCGAGCGAACCCTTCGTCGGGTTTAGTCAGCGACGAGCCCCTTTCAGATTTTTGCTAAGGTTTTTGAAAAACGCCACCATCCCCCTCGAGGTGGTAGGGGCGAGGTGTTTTCGAGCGAACCCTTTGTCGGGTTTGGGATGCAACTAGGCCCTTAGCGATTTTTGCTAAGTTTTTTGAAAAACGCCACCCTCCCCCTCGAGGAGCTAGGGATGAGGTGTTTTCGAGTGAACCCTTCGTCGGGTTTGGGCTGTAACGAGCCCCTTAGCGATTTTTGCTATGTTTTTTGAAAAACGCCACGCTCCCCCTCGAAGTGCTAGGGCGAGGTGTTTTCGAGCTAACCCTTCATCAGGTTTGGGCTGCAACAAACCCCTTAGTGATTTTTGCTATGTTTTTTAAAAAACGCCACCCTCCCCGTCGAGGTGCTAGGGGCAAGGTGTTTTCAAGCGAACCCTTCGTTGGGTTTGGGCTGCAACGAGGCCCTTAGAGATTTTTGCTATGTTTTTTGAAAAACGCCACCATCCCCCTCGAGGTGCTAGGGGTGAGGTGTTTTCGAGCGAACCCTTCGTCGGGTTTGGGCTGCAACAAGCCCCTTAGCTATTTTTGCTAGGTTTTTTGAAAAACGCCACCCTCCCTCTCCAGGTGCTAGGGGCGAGGTGTTTTCGAGCGAGCCCTTCATCGGCTTTGGGCTGCAACGAGCCCCTTAGCGATTTTTGCTAAGTTTTTTGAAAAACGCCACCATCCCCCGCGAGGTGCTAGGGGCAAGGTGTTTTCAAGCGAACCCTTCATCGGGTTTAGGGTGCAACTAGGCCCTTAGTGATTTTTGCTAAGTTTTTTTAAAAATGTCACCCTCCCCCTCGAGGTGCTAGGGATGAGGTGTTTTCCAGCGAACCCTTCGTCGGTTTTGGGCTGTAGCGAGCCCCTTTGTGATTTTTGCTATGTTTTTTGAAGAATGCCACCCTCCCCCTCGAAGTGCTAGGGGCAAGGTGTTTTCAAGCGAAACCTTCATCGGGTTTGGGCTGCAACGAGGCCCATAGCGATTTTTGCTAAGTTTTTTTAAAAACACCACCATCCCCCTCGAGGTGCGAGGGGCGAGGTGTTTTCGAGCGAACCCTTCGTCGGGTTTGGGCTGCAACAAGCCCCTTAGCCATTTTTGCTATGTTTGTTGAAAAACGCCACCCTTTGTCTCGAGGTGCTAGGGGCGAGGTGTTTTCGAGCGAACCCTTCGTCGGGTTTAGTCAGCAACGAGCCCCTTTGCGATTTTTGCTAAGTTTTTTGAAAAATGCCACCATCCCCCTCGAGGTGCTAGGGGCGAGGTGTTTTCGAGCGAACCTTCGTCGGATTTGGGATGCAACAAGGCCCTTAGAGATTTTCGCTAAGTTTTCTGAAAAATGCCACCCTCCCCCTCGAGGTGCTAGGGATGAGGTGTTTTCGAGTGAACCCTTCATCGGGTTTGGGCTGTAACGAGCCCCTTAGCAATTTTTGCTATGTTTTTTGAAAAATGCCACCCTCCCCCTCGAAGTGCTAGGGGCGAGGTGTTTTCGAGCTCACCCTTCGTCGGGTTTGGGCTGCAACAAGCCCCTTAGCGATTTTTGCTATGTTTTTTAAAAAACGTCACCCTCCCCCTCGAGGTGCTAGGGGCAAGGTGTTTTCAAGCGAACCCTTCATCAGGTTTGGACTGCAACGAGGCCCTTAGCAATTTTTGCTAAGTTTTTTTAAAAACACCACCATCCCCCTCAAGGTGCCAGGGGCGAGGTGTTTTCGAGCAAACCCTTCATCGGGTTTGGGCTGCAACAAGCCCCTTAACCATTTTTGCTAAGTTTTTTGAAAAACGCCACCCTCCGTCTCAAGGTGCTAGGGGTGAGGTGTTTTCGAGCGAGCCCTTCAATGGGTTTGGGCTTCAATGAGCCCCTTAGTGATTTTTGCTATGTTTTTTGAAAAACACCACCCTCCCCCGCGAAGTGCTAGGGGCGAGGTGTTTTCGAGCTAACCCTTCGTCGTGTTTGGGATGCAACTAGCCCCTTAGCAATTTTGGCTATGTTTTTTGAAAAATGCCACCCTCCCCCTCGAAGTGCTAGGGGCGAGGTGTTTTCGAGCTAACCCTTTATCGGGTTTGGGCTGCAAAAAGCCCCTTAGCGATTTTTGCTAAGTTTTTTGAAAAACGTCACCCTTCTCCTCGAGGTGCTAGGGACGAGGTGTTTTCCAGCGAAACCTTCGTCGGGTTTAGGTTGTAACGAGCCCCTTAGTGATTTTTGCTATGTTTTTTAAAGAACGCCACCCTCCCCCTCGAAGTGCTAGGGGCGAGGTGTTTTCGAGCTAACCCTTCGTCGGGTTTGGGCTGCAACAAGCCCCTTAGCGATTCTTTGTAAGTTTTTTGAAAAATGCCACCCTCCCCCTCGAAGAGCTAGGGGCGAGGTGTTTTCGAGCTAACCCTTCGTCGGGTTTGGGCTGCAACAAGCCCCTTAGCGATTTTTGCTAAGTTTTTTGAAAAATGTCACCCTCCCCCTCGAGGTGCTAGGGGCGAGGTGTTTTCTAGCGAACCCTTCATTGGGTTTGGGCTGCAATGAGCCCCTTCATGAATTTTTCTAAGTTTTTTCTAAAAAAAATGCCATCGTCCCCCTCGAGGTGCTAGGGACGAGGTGTTTTTGAGCGAACCCTTCGTCGGGTTTGGGCTGCAACGAGCCCCTTAGCGATTTTTGCTATGTTTTTTGAAAAACGCCAGCATCCCCCTCGAGGTGCTAGGGGCGAGGTGTTTTTGAGCGAACCCTTCATCGGGTTTGGGCTATAACAAGCCCTTTAGCAATTTTTGCTATGTTTTTTGAAAAACGCCTCCCTCCTCCTCGAAGTGCTAGGGGCGAGGTGTTTTCGAGCGAACCTTTCATCAGGTTTGGGCTGCAACGAGCCCCTTAGCGATTTTTGCTCAGTTTTTTGAAAAATGCCACCCTCCCCCTTGAGGTGCTAGGAACGAGGTGTTTTTGAGCGAACCCTTCGTCGGGTTTGAGCTATAACAAGCCCTTTGGCAATTTTTGCTATGTTTTTTGAAAAAAAATGCCACCCTCCCCCTCGTGGTGCTAGGGGCGAGGTATTTTCGAGCGAACCCTTCGTCAGGTTTAGTCAGCGATGAGCCCCTTTGCGATTTTTGCTAAGGTTTTTGAAAAACGCCACCATCCCCCTCGAGGTGCTAGGGGCGAGGTGTTTTTGAGCGAAACCTTCGTCGGCTTTGGGATGCAACTAGGCCCTTAGCGATTTTTGCGAAGTTTTTTGAAAAACGCCACCCTCCCTGTCGAGGTGCTTGGGGCGAGGAGTTTTCGAGCGAACGCTTCATCGGGTTTGGGCTGCAACGAGCCCCTTAGCGATTTTTGCTAAGTTTTTTGAAAAACGCCACCCTCCCCCTCGAAGTGCTAGGGGCGAGGTGTTTTCGAGATAACCCTTCGTCGTTTGGGCTGCAACAAGCCCCTTAGCGATTTTTGCTAAGTTTTTTGAAAAACGTCACCCACCCCCTCGAGGTGCTAGGTGCGAGGAGTTTTTGAGCGAGCTCTTCATCGGGTTTGGGCTTCAACGAGCCCCTTAGCGATTTTTGCTAAGTTTTTTGAAAAACACCACCCACCCGTCGAGGTGCTAGGGGCGAGGTGTTTTCGAGCGAACCCTTCGTCGGGTTTGGGATGCAACTAGCCCCTTAGCGATTTTTGCTTAGTTTTTTGGAAAAATGCTACCCTGCTCCTCGAGGTGCTAGGGGCGAGGTGTTTTCTAGCGAACCCTTCATTGGGTTTGGGCTGCAATGAGCCCCTTCATGAATTTTTCTAAGTTTTTTCTAAAAAAAATGCCATCGTCCCCCTCGAGGTGCTAGGGTCGAGGTGTTTTTGAGCGAACCCTTCGTCGGGTTTGGGCTGCAACGAGCCCCTTAGCGATTTTTGCTATGTTTTTTGAAAAACGCCAGCATCCCCCTCGAGGTGCTAGGGGCGAGGTGTTTTTGAGCGAACCCTTCATCGGGTTTGGGCTATAACAAGCCCTTTAGCAATTTTTGCTATGTTTTTTGAAAAACGCCTCCCTCCTCCTCGAAGTGCTAGGGGCGAGGTGTTTTCGAGCGAACCTTTCATCAGGTTTGGGCTGCAACGAGCCCCTTAGCGATTTTTGCTCAGTTTTTTGAAAAATGCCACCCTCCCCCTTGAGGTGCTAGGAATGAGGTGTTTTTGAGCGAACCCTTCGTCGGGTTTGAGCTATAACAAGCCCTTTAGCAATTTTTGCTATGGTTTTTGAAAAAAAATGCCACCCTCCCCCTCGTGGTGCTAGGGGCGAGGTGTTTTCGAGCGAACCCTTCGTCAGGTTTAGTCAGCGATGAGCCCCTTTGCGATTTTTGCTAAGGTTTTTGAAAAACGCCACCATCCCCCTCGAGGTGCTAGGGGCGAGGTGTTTTTGAGCGAAACCTTCGTCGGCTTTGGGATGCAACTAGGCCCTTAGCGATTTTTGCGAAGTTTTTTGAAAAACACCACCCTCCCTCTCGAGGTGCTTGGGGCGAGGAGTTTTCGAGCGAACGCTTCATCGGGTTTGGGCTGCAACGAGCCCCTTAGCGATTTTTGCTAAGTTTTTTGAAAAACGCCACCCTCCCCCTCGAAGTGCTAGGGGCGAGGTGTTTTCGAGATAACCCTTCGTCGTTTGGGCTGCAACAAGCCCCTTAGCGATTTTTGCTAAGTTTTTTGAAAAACGTCACCCACCCCCTCGAGGTGCTAGGGGCGAGGAGTTTTTGAGCGAGCTCTTCGTCGGGTTTGGGCTTCAACGAGCCCCTTAGCGATTTTTGCTAAGTTTTTTGAAAAACGCCACCCACCCGTCGAGGTGCTAGGGGCGAGGTGTTTTCGAGCGAACCCTTCGTCGGGTTTGGGATGCAACTAGCCCCTTAGCGATTTTTGCTTAGTTTTTTGGAAAAATGCTACCCTGCTCCTCGAGGTGCTAGGGGCGAGGTGTTTTCTAGCGAACCCTTCATTGGGTTTGGGCTGCAATGAGCCCCTTCATGAATTTTTCTAAGTTTTTTCTAAAAAAAATGCCATCGTCCCCCTCGAGGTGCTAGGGACGAGGTGTTTTTGAGCGAACCCTTCGTCGGGTTTGGGCTGCAACGAGCCCCTTAGCGATTTTTGCTATGTTTTTTGAAAAACGCCAGCATCCCCCTCGAGGTGCTAGGGGCGAGGTGTTTTTGAGCGAACCCTTCATCGGGTTTGGGCTATAACAAGCCCTTTAGCAATTTTTGCTATGTTTTTTGGAAAACGCCTCCCTCCTCCTCGAAGTGCTAGGGGCGAGGTGTTTTCGAGCGAACCTTTCATCAGGTTTGGGCTGCAACGAGCCCCTTAGCGATTTTTGCTCAGTTTTTTGAAAAATGCCACCCTCCCCCTTGAGGTGCTAGGAACGAGGTGTTTTTGAGCGAACCCTTCGTCAGGTTTGAGCTATAACAAGCCCTTTAGCAATTTTTGCTATGGTTTTTGAAAAAAAAATGCCACCCTCCCCCTCGTGGTGCTAGGGGCGAGGTGTTTTCGAGCGAACCCTTCGTCAGGTTTAGTCAGCGATGAGCCCCTTTGCGATTTTTGCTAAGGTTTTTGAAAAACGCCACCATCCCCCTCGAGGTGCTAGGGGCGAGGTGTTTTTGAGCGAAACCTTCGTCGGGTTTGGGATGCAACTAGGCCCTTAGCGATTTTTGCGAAGTTTTTTGAAAAACGCCACCCTCCCCCTCGAGGAGCTAGGGATGAGGTGTTTTCGAGTGAACCCTTCGTCGGGTTTGGACTGCAACGAGCCCCTTAGCGATTTTTGCTAAGTTTTTGAAAAATGCCACCCTCCTCCTCGAAGTGCTAGGGGCGAGGTGTTTTCGAGGGAACCTTTCGTCAGGTTTGGGCTGAACGAGCCCCTTAACAATTTTTGCTCAGTTTTTTGAAAAATGCCACCCTCCCCCTTGAGGTGCTAGGGACGAGCTATTTTTGAGCGAACCCTTCATCGGGTTTGGGCTATAACAAGCCCTTTAGCAATTTTTGCAATGTTTTTTTTAAAAAAAATGGCACCCTCCCCCTCGTGGTTCTAGAGACGAGGTGTTTTCGAGCGAACCCTTCGTCGGGTTTAGTCAGCGACGAGCCCCTTTCAGATTTTTGCTAAGGTTTTTGAAAAACGCCACCATCCCCCTCGAGGTGGTAGGGGCGAGGTGTTTTCGAGCGAACCCTTTGTCGGGTTTGGGATGCAACTAGGCCCTTAGCGATTTTTGCTAAGTTTTTTGAAAAACGCCACCCTCCCCCTCGAGGAGCTAGGGATGAGGTGTTTTCAAGTGAACCCTTCGTCGGGTTTGGGCTGTAACGAGCCCCTTAGCGATTTTTGCTATGTTTTTTGAAAAACGCCACGCTCCCCCTCGAAGTGCTAGGGCGAGGTGTTTTCGAGCTAACCCTTCATCAGGTTTGGGCTGCAACAAACCCCTTAGTGATTTTTGCTATGTTTTTTAAAAAACGCCACCCTCCCTGTCGAGGTGCTAGGGGCAAGGTGTTTTCGAGCGAACCCTTTGTCGGGTTTGGGCTGCAACTAGGCCCTTAGAGATTTTTGCTATGTTTTTTGAAAAACGCCACCATCCCCCTCGAGGTGCTAGGGGCAAGGTGTTTTTGAGCGAACCCTTCATCGGGTTTAGGGTGCAACTAGGCCCTTAGTGGTTTTTGCTATGTTTTTTAAAAACGTCACCCTCCCCCTCGAGGTGCTAGGGGCAAGGTGTTTTCAAGCGAACCCTTCATCAGGTTTGGACTGCAACGAGGCCCTTAGCAATTTTTGCTAAGTTTTTTTAAAAACACCACCATCCCCCTCAAGGTGCCAGGGGCGAGGTGTTTTCGAGCAAACCCTTCATCGGGTTTGGGCTGCAACAAGCCCCTTAACCATTTTTGCTAAGTTTTTTGAAAAACGCCACCCTCCGTCTCAAGGTGCTAGGGGTGAGGTGTTTTCGAGCGAGCCCTTCAATGGGTTTGGGCTTCAATGAGCCCCTTAGTGATTTTTGCTATGTTTTTTGAAAAACACCACCCTCCCCCGCGAAGTGCTAGGGGCGAGGTGTTTTCGAGCTAACCCTTCGTCGTGTTTGGGATGCAACTAGCCCCTTAGCAATTTTGGCTATGTTTTTTGAAAAATGCCACCCTCCCCCTCGAAGTGCTAGGGGCGAGGTGTTTTCCAGCGAAACCTTCGTCGGGTTTAGGTTGTAACAAGCCCCTTAGTGATTTTTTCTATGTTTTTTAAAGAACGCCACCCTCCCCCTCGAAGTGCTAGGGGCGAGGTGTTTTTGAGCTAACCCTTCGTCGGGTTTGGGCTGCAACAAGCCCCTTAGCGATTCTTTGTAAGTTTTTTGAAAAATGCCACCCTCCCCCTCGAAGAGCTAGGGGCGAGGTGTTTTCGAGCTAACCCTTCGTCGGGTTTGGGCTGCAACAAGCCCCTTAGCGATTTTTGCTAAGTTTTTTGAAAAATGTCACCCTCCCCCTCGAGGTGCTAGGGACGACATGCTTTCCAGCGAACCCTTCGTCGGGTTTGGGTTGTAACGAGCCCCTTAGTGATTTTTGCTATATTTTATGAAGAACGCCACCCTCCCCCTCGAAGTGCTAGGGGCGAGGTGTTTTCGAGCTCACCCTTCATCGGGTTTGGGCTGCAACAAGCCCCTTAGCGATTTTTGCTATGTTTTTTAAAAAACGCCACCCTCCCCCTCGAGGTGCTAGGGGCAAGGTGTTTTCAAGCGAACCCTTCATCGGGTTTGGACTGCAACGAGGCCCTTAGCAATTTTTGCTATGTTTTTTTAAAAACACCACCATCCCCCTCAAGGTGCTAGGGGCGAGGTGTTTTCGAGCAAACCCTTCATCGGGTTTGGGCTGCAACAAGCCCCTTAACCATTTTTGCTAAGTTTTTTGAAAAACGCCACCCTCCGTCTCAAGGTGCTAGGGGTGAGGTGTTTTCGAGCGAGCCCTTCAATGGGTTTGGGCTTCAATGAGCTCCTTAGTGATTTTTGCTATGTTTTTTGAAAAACACCACCCTCCCCCGCGAAGTGCTAGGGGCGAGGTGTTTTCGAGCTAACCCTTCGTCGTGTTTGGGATGCAACTAGCCCCTTAGCAATTTTGGCTATGTTTTTTGAAAAATGCCACCCTCCCCCTCGAAGTGCTAGGGGCGAGGTGTTTTCGAGCTAACCCTTCATCGGGTTTGGGCTGCAACAAGCCCCTTAGCGATTTTTGCTAAGTTTTTTGAAAAACGTCACCCTCCTCCTCGAGGTGCTAGGGACGAGGTGTTTTCCAGCGAAACCTTCGTCGGGTTTAGGTTGTAACGAGCCCCTTAGTGATTTTTGCTATGTTTTTTGAAGAACGCCACCCTCCCCCTCGAAGTGCTAGGGGCGAGGTGTTTTCGAGCTAACCCTTCGTCGGGTTTGGGCTGCAACAAGCCCCTTAGCGATTTTTGCTACGTTTTTTAAAAAACACCATCCTCCCCCTCGAGGTGCTAGGGGCAAGGTGTTTTCAAGCGAACCCTTCATCGGGTTTCGGCTGCAATGAGGCCTTTAGCAATTTTTGCTAAGTTTTTTTAAAAACACCACCATCCCCCTCAAGGTGCGAGGGGCGAGGTGTTTTCGAGCAAACTCTTCGTCGGGTTTGGGCTGCAACAAGCCCCTTAGCCATTTTTGCTAATTTTTTTGATAAACGCCACCCTCCGTCTCAAGGTGCTAGGGGCGAGGCATTTTCGAGCGAGCCCTTCATCGGGTTTGGGCTTCAATGAGCCCCTTAGTGATTTTTACTAAGTTTTTTTGAAAAACACCACCCTCCCCCGCGAAGTGCTAGGGACGAGGTGTTTTCGAGATAACCCTTCGTCGTGTTTGGTATGAAACTACCCGCTTAGCAATTTTGGCTAAGTTTTTTGAAAAATGCTACCCTCCCCCTCGAGGTGCTAGGGGTGAGGTGTTTTCGAGCGAACCCTTCATTGGGTTTGGGCTGCACTGAGCCCCTTAGTCATTTTTGCTTTTTTTTTTTAAAAACGCCACCCTCCTCCTCGAGGTGCTAGGGACGAGGTGTTTTGAGCGAGCCCTTCATCGGGTTTGGGATGCAACGAGCCCCTTAATGATTTTTGCTATGTTTTTTGAAAAATGCCACCCTCCTCCTCGAAGTGCTAGGGGCGAGGTGTTTTTGAGCGAACCCTTCATTGGGTTTGGGCTGCAATGAGCCCCTTAGTGATTTTTGCTATGTTTTTTTTGAATAATATCACCCTCCCCCTTGAGGTGCTAGGGACGAGGTGTTTTCGAGCGAACCCTTCGTCGGGTTTGAGCTGCAACGAGCCCCTTAGCGATTTTTGCTAAATTTTTTTAAAAAATGCCACCGTCCCCCTCGAAAAGCTAGGGGCAAGGTGTTTTCGAGCGAACCCTTTGTCGGGTTTGGGCTGCAACAAGCCCCTTAGCGATTTTTGCTTTGTTTTTTAAAAAATGCCACCCTTCCCCTCGAGGTGCTAGGGGCAAGGTGTTTCAAGCGAACCCTTCGTCGGGTTTAGGATGCAATGAGCCCCTCAGCAATTTTTGCTAAGTTTTTTGAAAAACGTCACCCTCCCACTCGAATTGCTAGGGCCGAGGTGTTTGCCCTTCGTCGGGTTTGGGATGCAACTAGCCCCTTAGCAATTTTGGCTATGTTTTTTGAAAAACGCTACCCTCCCCCTTGAGGTGCTAGAGCGAGGTGTTTTTGAGCGAACCCTTTCTTGGCTTTGGGCTGCAATGAGCCCCTTAGTGATTTTTACTAAGTTTTTTTAAAAATGCCACCCTCCTCCTCGAGGTGTTTTTGAGCGAACCATTCGTCAGGTTTGGGCTACAATGAGCCCCTTAGTGATTTCTGCTATGTTTTTTTGAGTAACGCCACCCTCTCCCTCGAGGTGCTAGGGATGAGGTGTTTTCGAGCAAACCCTTCATTGCGTTTGGGCTGCAATGAGCGAACCCTTCGTCGGGTTTAGTCAGCGACGAGTCCCTTAGCAATTTTTTCTAAGTTTTTTGAAAAATGCCACCCTCCCTCTCGAGGTGCTAGGGACGAGGTGTTTTTGAGCAAGCCCTTTGTCGGGTTTGGGCTACAACGAGCCCCTTAGCAATTTTTGCTATGTTTTTTGAAAAACGCCACCATCCCCCTCGAGGTGCCAGGGGCGAGGTGTTTTCGAGCTAACCCTTCACCGGGTTTGGGATGCAACTAGGCCCTTACCGATTTTTGCTATGTTTTTTGAAAAACGCCACCCTCCCCCTCGAGGTGCTAGGGACGAGGTGTTTTTAAGCGAACCCTTCATTGGGTTTGGGCTGCAATGAGGCCCTTAGCGATTTTTGCTATGTTTTTTGAAAAACGCCACCATCCCCCTCGAGGTGCTAGGGGCGAGGTGTTTTCGAGCGAACCCTTCGTCGGATTTGGGCTGCAACAAGCCCCTTAGCCATTTTTGCCAAGTTTTTTGAAAAATACCACCCTCCCACTCGAGGTGCTAGGGGGGAGGTGTTTTCGAGCGAGCCCGTCATCGGGTTTGGGCTGCAACGAGCCCCTTAGCGATTTTTGCTGAGTTGAAACACACCACCATCCCACTCAAGGTGCTAGGGGCGAGGTGTTTTTCAGCGAACGCTTCATCGGGTTTGGGGTGCATGTAGGCCCTTAGTGATTTTTGCTATGTTTTTTGAAAAACATCACCCTCCCCCTCGATGTGCTAGGGACGAGGTGTTTTCGAGCGACCCTTTGTCGGGTTTGGGCTGTAACGAGCCCCTTAGCGATTTTTGCTATATTTTTTGAAAAACGCCACCCTCCCCCTCGAAGTGCTAGGGGCGAGGTGTTTTCAAGCTAACCCTTCATCGGGTTTGGGCTGCAACAAGCCCCTTAGCGATTTTTGCTATGTTTTTTAAAAAACGCCACCCTCCCCCTCGAGGTGCTAGGGGCAAGGTGTTTTTAAGCGAATGCTTTATTGGGTTTGGGCTGCAACGAGGCCCTTAGCGAATTTTGCTATGTTTTTTGAAAAATGCCACCATCCCCCTCGTAGGTGCTAGGGGCGAGGTGTTTTCGAGTGAACCCTTCGTCGGATTTGGGCTGCAACAAGCCCCTTAGCCATTTTTGCTAAGTTTTTTGAAAAATACCACCCTCCCACTCGAGGTGCTAGGGGCGAGGTGTTTTCGAGCGAGCCCTTCGTCAGGTTTAGTCAGCGACGAGCCCCTTTGCGATTTTTGCTAAGGTTTTTGAAAAACGCCACCATCCCCCTCGAGGTGCTAGGGGCGAGGTGTTTTCGAGCGAAACCTTCGTCGGGTTTGGGATACAACTAGGCCCTTAGCGATTTTTGCTAAGTTTTTTTTAAAAACGCCACCCTCCCCCTCGAGGAGCTAGGGATGAGGTGTTTTCGAGTGAACCCTTCATCGGGTTTGGACTGCAACGAGCCCCTTAGCGATTTTTGCTAAGTTTTTTGAAAAACTCCAGCATCCCCCTCGAGGTGCTTTGGGCGAGGTGTTTTTGAGCGAACCCTTCATCGGGTTTGGTCTGCAATGAGCCCCTTAGCCATTTTTGCTAAGTTTTTTGAAAAACGCCACCCTCCTCCTCGAAGTGCTAGGGGTGAGGTGTTTTCGAGCGAACCTTTCGTCAGGTTTGGGCTGAACGAGCCCCTTAATAATTTTTGCTCAGTTTTTTGAAAAATGCCACCCTCCCCCTTGAGGTGCTAGGGACGAGGTGTTTTTGAGCGAACCCTTCATCGGGTTTGGGCTATAACAAGCCCTTTAGCAATTTTTGCTATGTTTTTTTTAAAAAAAACGGCACCCTCCCCCTCGCGGTGCTAGAGACGAGGTGTTTTCGAGTGAACCCTTCGCCGGGTTTAGTCAGCGACGAGCCCCTTTCAGAATTTTGCTAAGGTTTTTGAAAAACGCCACCATCCCCCTCGAGGTGGTAGGGGCGAGGTGTTTTCGAGCGAACCTTTTGTCGGGTTTGGGATGCAACTAGGCCCTTAGCGATTTTTGCTATGTTTTTTGAAAAACGCCACCCTCCCCCTCGAAGTGTTAGGGCGAGGTGTTTTCGAGCTAACCCTTCGTCAGGTTTGGGCTGCAACAAACCCCTTAGTGATTTTTGCTATGTTTTTTAAAAAACGCCACCCTCCCCGTCGAGGTGCTAGGGGCAAGGTGTTTTCAGGCGAACCCTTCGTTGGGTTTGGGCTGCAACAAGGCCCTTAGAGATTTTTGCTATGTTTTTTGAAAATCGCCACCATCCCCATCGAGGTGCTAGGGGTTAGGTGTTTTCGAGCGTACCCTTCATCGGGTTTGGGCTGCAACAAGCCCTTTAGCTATTTTTGCTAGGTTTTTTGAAAAACGCCACCCTCCCTCTCGAGGTGCTAGGGGCGAGGTGTGTTCGAGCGAGCCTTTCATCGGCTTTAGGCTGCAACGAGCCCCTTAGCGATTTTTGCTATGTTTTTTGAAAAACGCCACCATCCCCCTCGAGGTGCTAGGGGCAAGGTGTTTTCAAGCGAACCTTTCATCGGGTTTGGGGTGCAACTAGGCCCTTAGTGATTTTGCTAAGTTTTTTTAAAAATGTCACCCTCCCCCTCGAGGTGCTAGGGACAAGGTGTTTTCCAGCGAACCCTTCTTCAGGTTTAGGCTGTAACGAGCCCCTTTGCGATTTTTGCTATGTTTTTTGAAGAATGCCACCCTCCCCCTCGAAGTGGTAGGGGCAAGGTGTTTTCAAGCGAAACCTTCATCGGGTTTGGGCTGCAACGAGTCCCATAGGGATTTTTGCTAAGTTTTTTTAAAAACACCACCATCCCCCTTGAGGTGCAAGGGGCGAGGTGTTTTCGAGCGAACCCTTCGGCGGGTTTGGGCTGCAACAAGCCCCTTAGCCATTTTTGCTAAGATTTTTGAAAAACGCCACTCTCGTCTCGAGGTGCTAGGGGCGAGGTGTTTTCGAGCGAACACTTCGTCGGGTTTGGGCTGCAACAAGCCCCTTCGCCATTTTTGCTATGTTTTTTGAAAAATGCCACCCTTCGTCTCGAGGTGCTAGGGGCGAGGTGTTTTTGAGCGAACCCTTCATCGGGTTTAGCCAGCAACGAGCCCCTTTGCGATTTTTGCTAAGTTTTTTGAAAAATGCCACCATCCCCCTCGAGGTACTAGGGGCGAGGTGTTTTCGAGCGAACCCTTCGTCGAATTTGGGCTGCAACAAGCCCCTTAGCGATTTTCGCTAAGTTTTTTGAAAAATGCCACCATCCCCCTCGAGGTACTAGGGGCGAGGTGTTTTCGAGCGAACCCTTCGTCGAATTTGGGCTGCAACAAGCCCCTTAGCGATTTTCGCTAAGTTTTCTGAAAAACGCCACCCTCCCCCTTGAGGTGCTAGGGACGACGTGCTTTCCAGCGAACCCTTCATCGGGTTTGGGTTGTAACGAGCCCCTTAGCGATTTTTGCTATGTTTTATGAAGAACGCCACCCTCCCCCTCGAAGTGCTAGGGGCGAGGTGTTTTCGAGCTGACCCTTCGTCGGGTTTGGGCTGCAACAAGCCCCTTAGCGATTTTTGCTATGTTTTTTAAAAAACACCACCCTCCCCCTCGAGGTGCTAGGGGCAAGGTATTTTCAAGCGAACCCTTGATCGGGTTTGGACTGCAACGAGGCCCTTAGCAATTTTTGCTAAGTTTTTTTAAAAACACCACCATCCCCCTCAAGGTGCTAGGGGCGAGGTGTTTTCGAGCAAACCCTTCGTCGGGTTTGGGCTGCAACAAGCCCCTTAGCCATTTTTGCTAAGTTTTTTGAAAAACGCCACCCTCCGTCTCAAGGTGCTAGGGGTGAGGTGTTTTCGAGCGAGCCCTTCAATGGGTTTGGGCTTCAATGAGACCCTTAGTGATTTTTGCTAAGTTTTTTGAAAAATACCACCCTCCCCCGCGAAGTGCTAGGGGCGAGGTGTTTTCGAGCTAACCCTTTGTCGTGTTTGGGATGCAACTAGCCCCTTAGCAATTTGGCTATGTTTTTTGAAAATTGCCACCCTCCCCCTCGAAGTGCTACGGGCGAGGTGTTTTCGAGCTAACCCTTCGTCGGGTTTGGGCTGCAACAAGCCCGTTAGCGATTTTTGCTAAGTTTTTTGAAAAACGTCACCCTCCTCCTCGAGGTGCTAGGACGAGGTGTTTTCCAGCGAACCCTTCGTCGGGTTTAGGGTGTAACGAGCCCCTTAGCGATTTTTGCTACGTTTTTTGAAGAACGCCACCCTCCCCCTCGAAGTGCTAGGGGCGAGGTGTTTTCGAGTGAACCCTTCGTCGGGTTTGGGCTGCAACAAGCCCCTTAGCGATTTTTGCTAAGTTTTTTGAAAAATGTCACCCTCCCCCTCGAGGTGCTAGGGACGACGTGCTTTCCAGCGAACCCTTCATCGGGTTTGGGTTGTAACGAGCCCCTTAGCGATTTTTGCTATGTTTTATGAAGAACCCCACTCTCCCCATCGAAGTGCTAGGGGCGAGGTGTTTTCGAGCTGACCGTTCGTCGGGTTTGGGCTGCAACAAGCCCCATAGAGATTTTTGCTATGTTTTTTAAAAAACGCCACCCTCCCCCTCGAGGTGCTAGGGGCAAGGTGTTTTCAAGCGAACCCTTCATCGGGTTTGGACTGCAACGAGGCCCTTAGCAATTTTTGCTAAGTTTTTTTAAAAACACCACCATCCCCCTCAAGGTGCCAGGGGCGAGGTGTTTTCGAGCAAACCCTTCGTCGGGTTTGGGCTGCAACAAGCCCCTTAGCCATTTTTGCTAAGTTTTTTGAAAAACGCCACCCTCCGTCTCAAGGTGCTAGGGGTGAGGTGTTTTCGAGCGAGCCCTTCAATGGGTTTGGGCTTCAATGAGACCCTTAGTGATTTTTGCTAAGTTTTTTGAAAAACACCACCCTCCCCCGCGAAGTGCTAGGGGCGAGGTGTTTTCGAGCTAATCCTTCGTCGTGTTTGGGATGCAACTAGCCCCTTAGCAATTTTGGCTATGTTTTTTGAAAATTGCCACCCTCCCCCTCGAAGTGCTAGGGGCGAGGTGTTTTTGAGCTAACCCTTCGTCAGGTTTGGGCTGCAACAAGCCCCTTAGCGATTTTTGCTATGTTTTTTGAAAAACGTCACCCTCCTCCTCGAGGTGCTAGGGACGAGGTGTTTTCTAGCGAACCCTTCTTTGGGTTTAGGTTGTAACGAGCCCCTTAGCGATTTTTGCTACGTTTTTTGAAGAACGCCACCCTCCCCCTCGAAGTGCTAGCGGCGAGGTGTTTTCGAGCTAACACTTCGTCGGGTTTGGGCTGCAACAACCCCCTTAGC
Organism: Eleusine coracana subsp. coracana; assembly: GCA_032690845.1. Lineage (NCBI taxonomy): Eukaryota > Viridiplantae > Streptophyta > Magnoliopsida > Poales > Poaceae > Eleusine > Eleusine coracana. The sequence goes on from MU847708.1 coordinate 27,393, forward strand.
GATTTCTGCTACATTTTTTAAAAAACGCCACCCTCCCCCTCGAAGTGGTAGGGGCAAGGTGTTTTCAAGCGAACCCTTCATCGGGTTTGGGCTGCAATGAGACCTTTAGCACTTTTTGCTAAGTTTTTTTAAAAACACCACCATCCCCCTCAAGGTGCGAGGGGCGAGGTGTTTTCGAGCGAACCCTTCGTCGGATTTGGGCTGCAACAAGCCCCTTAGCCATTTTCGCTAAGTTTTTTGAAAAATGCCACTCTCCGTCTCAAGGTGCTAGGGGCGAGGCATTTTCGAGCGAGCCCTTCATCGGGTTTGGGCTTCAATGAGCCCCTTAGTGATTTTTGCTAAGTTTTTTTAAAAACGCCACCCTCCTCCTCGAGGTGCTAGGGACGAGGTGTTTTCCAGCGAAACCTTCGTCGGGTTTAGGTTGTAACGAGCCCCTTAGTGATTTTTGCTATGTTTTTTGAAAAACGCCACCATCCCCCTCGAGGTGCCAGGGGCGAGGTGTTTTCGAGCGAACCCTTGATTGGGTTTGGACTGCAACGAGGCCCTTAGCAATTTTTGCTAAGTTTTTTTAAAAACACCACCATCCCCCTCAAGGTGCTAGGGGCGAGGTGTTTTCGAGCAAACCCTTCGTCGGGTTTGGGCTGCAACAAGCCCCTTAGCCATTTTTGCTAAGTTTTTTGAAAAACGCCACCCTCCGTCTCAAGGTGCTAGGGGTGAGGTGTTTTCGAGCGAGCCCTTCAATGGGTTTGGGCTTCAATGAGACCCTTAGTGATTTTTGCTAAGTTTTTTGAAAAATACCACCCTCCCCCGCGAAGTGCTAGGGGCGAGGTGTTTTCGAGCTAACCCTTTGTCGTGTTTGGGATGCAACTAGCCCCTTAGCAATTTGGCTATGTTTTTTGAAAATTGCCACCCTCCCCCTCGAAGTGCTACGGGCGAGGTGTTTTCGAGCTAACCCTTCGTCGGGTTTGGGCTGCAACAAGCCCGTTAGCGATTTTTGCTAAGTTTTTTGAAAAACGTCACCCTCCTCCTCGAGGTGCTAGGACGAGGTGTTTTCCAGCGAACCCTTCGTCGGGTTTAGGGTGTAACGAGCCCCTTAGCGATTTTTGCTACGTTTTTTGAAGAACGCCACCCTCCCCCTCGAAGTGCTAGGGGCGAGGTGTTTTCGAGTGAACCCTTCGTCGGGTTTGGGCTGCAACAAGCCCCTTAGCGATTTTTGCTAAGTTTTTTGAAAAATGTCACCCTCCCCCTCGAGGTGCTAGGGACGACGTGCTTTCCAGCGAACCCTTCATCGGGTTTGGGTTGTAACGAGCCCCTTAGCGATTTTTGCTATGTTTTATGAAGAACCCCACTCTCCCCATCGAAGTGCTAGGGGCGAGGTGTTTTCGAGCTGACCGTTCGTCGGGTTTGGGCTGCAACAAGCCCCATAGAGATTTTTGCTATGTTTTTTAAAAAACGCCACCCTCCCCCTCGAGGTGCTAGGGGCAAGGTGTTTTCAAGCGAACCCTTCATCGGGTTTGGACTGCAACGAGGCCCTTAGCAATTTTTGCTAAGTTTTTTTAAAAACACCACCATCCCCCTCAAGGTGCCAGGGGCGAGGTGTTTTCGAGCAAACCCTTCGTCGGGTTTGGGCTGCAACAAGCCCCTTAGCCATTTTTGCTAAGTTTTTTGAAAAACGCCACCCTCCGTATCAAGGTGCTAGGGGTGAGGTGTTTTCGAGCGAGCCCTTCAATGGGTTTGGGCTTCAATGAGACCCTTAGTGATTTTTGCTAAGTTTTTTGAAAAACACCACCCTCCCCCGCGAAGTGCTAGGGGCGAGGTGTTTTCGAGCTAATCCTTCGTCGTGTTTGGGATGCAACTAGCCCCTTAGCAATTTTGGCTATGTTTTTTGAAAATTGCCACCCTCCCCCTCGAAGTGCTAGGGGCGAGGTGTTTTTGAGCTAACCCTTCGTCAGGTTTGGGCTGCAACAAGCCCCTTAGCGATTTTTGCTATGTTTTTTGAAAAACGTCACCCTCCTCCTCGAGGTGCTAGGGACGAGGTGTTTTCTAGCGAACCCTTCTTTGGGTTTAGGTTGTAACGAGCCCCTTAGCGATTTTTGCTACGTTTTTTGAAGAACGCCACCCTCCCCCTCGAAGTGCTAGCGGCGAGGTGTTTTCGAGCTAACACTTCGTCGGGTTTGGGCTGCAACAACCCCCTTAGCGATTTCTGCTACATTTTTTAAAAAACGCCACCCTCCCCCTCGAAGTGGTAGGGGCAAGGTGTTTTCAAGCGAACCCTTCATCGGGTTTGGGCTGCAATGAGACCTTTAGCACTTTTTGCTAAGTTTTTTTAAAAACACCACCATCCCCCTCAAGGTGCGAGGGGCGAGGTGTTTTCGAGCGAACCCTTCGTCGGATTTGGGCTGCAACAAGCCCCTTAGCCATTTTCGCTAAGTTTTTTGAAAAATGCCACTCTCCGTCTCAAGGTGCTAGGGGCGAGGCATTTTCGAGCGAGCCCTTCATCGGGTTTGGGCTTCAATGAGCCCCTTAGTGATTTTTGCTAAGTTTTTTTAAAAACGCCACCCTCCTCCTCGAGGTGCTAGGGACGAGGTGTTTTCCAGCGAAACCTTCGTCGGGTTTAGGTTGTAACGAGCCCCTTAGTGATTTTTGCTATGTTTTTTGAAAAACGCCACCATCCCCCTCGAGGTGCCAGGGGCGAGGTGTTTTCGAGCGAACCCTTGATCGGGTTTGGACTGCAACGAGGCCCTTAGCAATTTTTGCTAAGTTTTTTTAAAAACACCACCATCCCCCTTGAGGTGCAAGGGGCGAGGTGTTTTCGAGCGAACCCTTCGGCGGGTTTGGGCTGCAACAAGCCCCTTAGCCATTTTTGCTAAGATTTTTGAAAAACGCCACTCTCGTCTCGAGGTGCTAGGGGCGAGGTGTTTTCGAGCGAACACTTCGTCGGGTTTGGGCTGCAACAAGCCCCTTCGCCATTTTTGCTATGTTTTTTGAAAAATGCCACCCTTCGTCTCGAGGTGCTAGGGGCGAGGTGTTTTTGAGCGAACCCTTCATCGGGTTTAGCCAGCAACGAGCCCCTTTGCGATTTTTGCTAAGTTTTTTGAAAAATGCCACCATCCCCCTCGAGGTACTAGGGGCGAGGTGTTTTCGAGCGAACCCTTCGTCGAAATTTGGGCTGCAACAAGCCCCTTAGCGATTTTCGCTAAGTTTTCTGAAAAACGCCACCCTCCCCCTTGAGGTGCTAGGGACGACGTGCTTTCCAGCGAACCCTTCATCGGGTTTGGGTTGTAACGAGCCCCTTAGCGATTTTTGCTATGTTTTATGAAGAACGCCACCCTCCCCCTCGAAGTGCTAGGGGCGAGGTGTTTTCGAGCTGACCCTTCGTCGGGTTTGGGCTGCAACAAGCCCCTTAGCGATTTTTGCTATGTTTTTTAAAAAACACCACCCTCCCCCTCGAGGTGCTAGGGGCAAGGTATTTTCAAGCGAACCCTTGATCGGGTTTGGACTGCAACGAGGCCCTTAGCAATTTTTGCTAAGTTTTTTTAAAAACACCACCATCCCCCTCAAGGTGCTAGGGGCGAGGTGTTTTCGAGCAAACCCTTCGTCGGGTTTGGGCTGCAACAAGCCCCTTAGCCATTTTTGCTAAGTTTTTTGAAAAACGCCACCCTCCGTCTCAAGGTGCTAGGGGTGAGGTGTTTTCGAGCGAGCCCTTCAATGGGTTTGGGCTTCAATGAGACCCTTAGTGATTTTTGCTAAGTTTTTTGAAAAATACCACCCTCCCCCGCGAAGTGCTAGGGGCGAGGTGTTTTCGAGCTAACCCTTTGTCGTGTTTGGGATGCAACTAGCCCCTTAGCAATTTGGCTATGTTTTTTGAAAATTGCCACCCTCCCCCTCGAAGTGCTACGGGCGAGGTGTTTTCGAGCTAACCCTTCGTCGGGTTTGGGCTGCAACAAGCCCGTTAGCGATTTTTGCTAAGTTTTTTGAAAAACGTCACCCTCCTCCTCGAGGTGCTAGGACGAGGTGTTTTCCAGCGAACCCTTCGTCGGGTTTAGGGTGTAACGAGCCCCTTAGCGATTTTTGCTACGTTTTTTGAAGAACGCCACCCTCCCCCTCGAAGTGCTAGGGGCGAGGTGTTTTCGAGTGAACCCTTCGTCGGGTTTGGGCTGCAACAAGCCCCTTAGCGATTTTTGCTAAGTTTTTTGAAAAATGTCACCCTCCCCCTCGAGGTGCTAGGGACGACGTGCTTTCCAGCGAACCCTTCATCGGGTTTGGGTTGTAACGAGCCCCTTAGCGATTTTTGCTATGTTTTATGAAGAACCCCACTCTCCCCATCGAAGTGCTAGGGGCGAGGTGTTTTCGAGCTGACCGTTCGTCGGGTTTGGGCTGCAACAAGCCCCATAGAGATTTTTGCTATGTTTTTTAAAAAACGCCACCCTCCCCCTCGAGGTGCTAGGGGCAAGGTGTTTTCAAGCGAACCCTTCATCGGGTTTGGACTGCAACGAGGCCCTTAGCAATTTTTTCTAAGTTTTTTTAAAAACACCACCATCCCCCTCAAGGTGCCAGGGGCGAGGTGTTTTCGAGCAAACCCTTCGTCGGGTTTGGGCTGCAACAAGCCCCTTAGCCATTTTTGCTAAGTTTTTTGAAAAACGCCACCCTCCGTCTCAAGGTGCTAGGGGTGAGGTGTTTTCGAGCGAGCCCTTCAATGGGTTTGGGCTTCAATGAGACCCTTAGTGATTTTTGCTAAGTTTTTTGAAAAACACCACCCTCCCCCGCGAAGTGCTAGGGGCGAGGTGTTTTCGAGCTAATCCTTCGTCGTGTTTGGGATGCAACTAGCCCCTTAGCAATTTTGGCTATGTTTTTTGAAAATTGCCACCCTCCCCCTCGAAGTGCTAGGGGCGAGGTGTTTTTGAGCTAACCCTTCGTCAGGTTTGGGCTGCAACAAGCCCCTTAGCGATTTTTGCTATGTTTTTTGAAAAACGTCACCCTCCTCCTCGAGGTGCTAGGGACGAGGTGTTTTCTAGCGAACCCTTCTTTGGGTTTAGGTTGTAACGAGCCCCTTAGCGATTTTTGCTACGTTTTTTGAAGAACGCCACCCTCCCCCTCGAAGTGCTAGCGGCGAGGTGTTTTCGAGCTAACACTTCGTCGGGTTTGGGCTGCAACAACCCCCTTAGCGATTTCTGCTACATTTTTTAAAAAACGCCACCCTCCCCCTCGAAGTGGTAGGGGCAAGGTGTTTTCAAGCGAACCCTTCATCGGGTTTGGGCTGCAATGAGACCTTTAGCACTTTTTGCTAAGTTTTTTTAAAAACACCACCATCCCCCTCAAGGTGCGAGGGGCGAGGTGTTTTCGAGCGAACCCTTCGTCGGGTTTGGGCTGCAACAAGCCCCTTAGCCATTTTCGCTAAGTTTTTTGAAAAATGCCACCCTCCGTCTCAAGGTGCTAGGGGCGAGGCATTTTCGAGCGAGCCCTTCATCGGGTTTGGGCTTCAATGAGCCCCTTAGTGATTTTTGCTAAGTTTTTTTAAAAACGCCACCCTCCTCCTCGAGGTGCTAGGGACGAGGTGTTTTCCAGCGAAACCTTCGTCGGGTTTAGGTTGTAACGAGCCCCTTAGTGATTTTTGCTATGTTTTTTGAAAAACGCCACCATCCCCCTCGAGGTGCCAGGGGCGAGGTGTTTTCGAGCGAACCCTTGATCGGGTTTGGACTGCAACGAGGCCCTTAGCAATTTTTGCTAAGTTTTTTTAAAAACACCACCATCCCCCTCAAGGTGCTAGGGGCGAGGTGTTTTCGAGCAAACCCTTCGTCGGGTTTGGGCTGCAACAAGCCCCTTAGCCATTTTTGCTAAGTTTTTTGAAAAACGCCACCCTCCGTCTCAAGGTGCTAGGGGTGAGGTGTTTTCGAGCGAGCCCTTCAATGGGTTTGGGCTTCAATGAGACCCTTAGTGATTTTTGCTAAGTTTTTTGAAAAATACCACCCTCCCCCGCGAAGTGCTAGGGGCGAGGTGTTTTCGAGCTAACCCTTTGTCGTGTTTGGGATGCAACTAGCCCCTTAGCAATTTGGCTATGTTTTTTGAAAATTGCCACCCTCCCCCTCGAAGTGCTACGGGCGAGGTGTTTTCGAGCTAACCCTTCGTCGGGTTTGGGCTGCAACAAGCCCGTTAGCGATTTTTGCTAAGTTTTTTGAAAAACGTCACCCTCCTCCTCGAGGTGCTAGGGACGAGGTGTTTTCCAGCGAAACCTTCGTCGGGTTTAGGTTGTAACGAGCCCCTTAGTGATTTTTGCTATGTTTTTTGAAAAACGCCACCATCCCCCTCGAGGTGCCAGGGGCGAGGTGTTTTCGAGCTAACCCTTCACCGGGTTTGGGATGCAACTAGGCCCTTACCGATTTTTGCTATGTTTTTTGAAAAACGCCACCCTCCCCCTCGAGGTGCTAGGGACGAGGTGTTTTTAAGCGAACCCTTCATTGGGTTTGGGCTGCAATGAGGCCCTTAGCGATTTTTGCTATGTTTTTTGAAAAACGCCACCATCCCCCTCGAGGTGCTAGGGGCGAGGTGTTTTCGAGCGAACCCTTCGTCGGATTTGGGCTGCAACAAGCCCCTTAGCCATTTTTGCCAAGTTTTTTGAAAAATACCACCCTCCCACTCGAGGTGCTAGGGGGGAGGTGTTTTCGAGCGAGCCCGTCATCGGGTTTGGGCTGCAACGAGCCCCTTAGCGATTTTTGCTAAGTTTTTTGAAAAACACCATCATCCCCCTCGAGGTGCTAGGGCCGAGGTGTTTTTGAGCGAACGCTTCATCGGGTTTGGGGTGCATGTAGGCCCTTAGTGATTTTTGCTATGTTTTTTGAAAAACATCACCCTCCCCCTCGATGTGCTAGGGACGAGGTGTTTTCGAGCGACCCTTTGTCGGGTTTGGGCTGTAACGAGCCCCTTAGCGATTTTTGCTATATTTTTTGAAAAACGCCACCCTCCCCCTCGAAGTGCTAGGGGCGAGGTGTTTTCAAGCTAACCCTTCATCGGGTTTGGGCTGCAACAAGCCCCTTAGCGATTTTTGCTATGTTTTTTAAAAAACGCCACCCTCCCCCTCGAGGTGCTAGGGGCAAGGTGTTTTTAAGCAAATGCTTTATTGGGTTTGGGCTGCAACGAGGCCCTTAGCGAATTTTGCTATGTTTTTTGAAAAATGCCACCATCCCCCTCGAGGTGCTAGGGGCGAGGTGTTTTCGAGCGAACCCTTCGTCGGATTTGGGCTGCAACAAGCCCCTTAGCCATTTTTGCTAAGTTTTTTGAAAAATACCACCCTCCCACTCGAGGTGCTAGGGGCGAGGTGTTTTCGAGCGAGCCCTTCGTCAGGTTTAGTCAGCGACGAGCCCCTTTGCGATTTTTGCTAAGGTTTTTGAAAAACGCCACCATCCCCCTCGAGGTGCTAGGGGCGAGGTGTTTTCGAGCGAAACCTTCGTCGGGTTTGGGATGCAACTAGGCCCTTAGCGATTTTTGCTAAGTTTTTTTTAAAAACGCCACCCTCCCCCTCGAGGAGCTAGGGATGAGGTGTTTTCGAGTGAACCCTTCATCGGGTTTGGACTGCAACGAGCCCCTTAGCGATTTTTGCTAAGTTTTTTGAAAAACTCCAGCATCCCCCTCGAGGTGCTTTGGGCGAGGTGTTTTTGAGCGAACCCTTCATCGGGTTTGGTCTGCAACGAGCCCCTTAGCCATTTTTGCTAAGTTTTTTGAAAAACGCCACCCTCCTCCTCGAAGTGCTAGGGGTGAGGTGTTTTCGAGCGAACCTTTCGTCAGGTTTGGGCTGAACGAGCCCCTTAACAATTTTTGCTCAGTTTTTTGAAAAATGCCACCCTCCCCCTTGAGGTGCTAGGGACGAGGTGTTTTTGAGCGAACCCTTCATCGGGTTTGGGCTATAACAAGCCGTTTAGCAATTTTTGCTATGTTTTTTTAAAAAAAAACGGCACCCTCCCCCTCGCGGTGCTAGAGACGAGGTGTTTTCGAGTGAACCCTTCGCCGGGTTTAGTCAGCGACGAGCCCCTTTCAGAATTTTGCTAAGGTTTTTGAAAAACGCCACCATCCCCCTCGAGGTGGTAGGGGCGAGGTGTTTTCGAGCGAACCTTTTGTCGGGTTTGGGATGCAACTAGGCCCTTAGCGATTTTTGCTATGTTTTTTGAAAAACGCCACCCTCCCCCTCGAAGTGTTAGGGCGAGGTGTTTTCGAGCTAACCCTTCGTCAGGTTTGGGCTGCAACAAACCCCTTAGTGATTTTTGCTATGTTTTTTAAAAAACGCCACCCTCCCCGTCGAGGTGCTAGGGGCAAGGTGTTTTCAGGCGAACCCTTCGTTGGGTTTGGGCTGCAACAAGGCCCTTAGAGATTTTTGCTATGTTTTTTGAAAATCGCCACCATCCCCATCGAGGTGCTAGGGGTTAGGTGTTTTCGAGCGTACCCTTCATCGGGTTTGGGCTGCAACAAGCCCTTTAGCTATTTTGCTAGGTTTTTTGAAAAACGCCACCCTCCCTCTCGAGGTGCTAGGGGCGAGGTGTGTTCGAGCGAGCCTTTCATCGGCTTTAGGCTGCAACGAGCCCCTTAGCGATTTTTGCTATGTTTTTTGAAAAACGCCACCATCCCCCTCGAGGTGCTAGGGGCAAGGTGTTTTCAAGCGAACCTTTCATCGGGTTTGGGGTGCAACTAGGCCCTTAGTGATTTTGCTAAGTTTTTTTAAAAATGTCACCCTCCCCCTCGAGGTGCTAGGGACAAGGTGTTTTCCAGCGAACCCTTCTTCAGGTTTAGGCTGTAACGAGCCCCTTTGCGATTTTTGCTATGTTTTTTGAAGAATGCCACCCTCCCCCTCGAAGTGGTAGGGGCAAGGTGTTTTCAAGCGAAACCTTCATCGGGTTTGGGCTGCAACGAGTCCCATAGGGATTTTTGCTAAGTTTTTTTAAAAACACCACCATCCCCCTTGAGGTGCAAGGGGCGAGGTGTTTTCGAGCGAACCCTTCGGCGGGTTTGGGCTGCAACAAGCCCCTTAGCCATTTTTGCTAAGATTTTTGAAAAACGCCACTCTCGTCTCGAGGTGCTAGGGGCGAGGTGTTTTCGAGCGAACACTTCGTCGGGTTTGGGCTGCAACAAGCCCCTTCGCCATTTTTGCTATGTTTTTTGAAAAATGCCACCCTTCGTCTCGAGGTGCTAGGGGCGAGGTGTTTTTGAGCGAACCCTTCATCGGGTTTAGCCAGCAACGAGCCCCTTTGCGATTTTTGCTAAGTTTTTTGAAAAATGCCACCATCCCCCTCGAGGTACTAGGGGCGAGGTGTTTTCGAGCGAACCCTTCGTCGAATTTGGGCTGCAACAAGCCCCTTAGCGATTTTCGCTAAGTTTTCTGAAAAACGCCACCCTCCCCCTTGAGGTGCTAGGGACGACGTGCTTTCCAGCGAACCCTTCATCGGGTTTGGGTTGTAACGAGCCCCTTAGCGATTTTTGCTATGTTTTATGAAGAACGCCACCCTCCCCCTCGAAGTGCTAGGGGCGAGGTGTTTTCGAGCTGACCCTTCATCGGGTTTGGGCTGCAACAAGCCCCTTAGCGATTTTTGCTATGTTTTTTAAAAAACACCACCCTCCCCCTCGAGGTGCTAGGGGCAAGGTATTTTCAAGCGAACCCTTGATCGGGTTTGGACTGCAACGAGGCCCTTAGCAATTTTTGCTAAGTTTTTTTAAAAACACCACCATCCCCCTCAAGGTGCTAGGGGCGAGGTGTTTTCGAGCAAACCCTTCGTCGGGTTTGGGCTGCAACAAGCCCCTTAGCCATTTTTGCTAAGTTTTTTGAAAAACGCCACCCTCCGTCTCAAGGTGCTAGGGGTGAGGTGTTTTCGAGCGAGCCCTTCAATGGGTTTGGGCTTCAATGAGACCCTTAGTGATTTTTGCTAAGTTTTTTGAAAAATACCACCCTCCCCCGCGAAGTGCTAGGGGCGAGGTGTTTTCGAGCTAACCCTTTGTCGTGTTTGGGATGCAACTAGCCCCTTAGCAATTTGGCTATGTTTTTTGAAAATTGCCACCCTCCCCCTCGAAGTGCTACGGGCGAGGTGTTTTCGAGCTAACCCTTCGTCGGGTTTGGGCTGCAACAAGCCCGTTAGCGATTTTTGCTAAGTTTTTTGAAAAACGTCACCCTCCTCCTCGAGGTGCTAGGACGAGGTGTTTTCCAGCGAACCCTTCGTCGGGTTTAGGGTGTAACGAGCCCCTTAGCGATTTTTGCTACGTTTTTTGAAGAACGCCACCCTCCCCCTCGAAGTGCTAGGGGCGAGGTGTTTTCGAGTGAACCCTTCGTCGGGTTTGGGCTGCAACAAGCCCCTTAGCGATTTTTGCTAAGTTTTTTGAAAAATGTCACCCTCCCCCTCGAGGTGCTAGGGACGACGTGCTTTCCAGCGAACCCTTCGTCGGGTTTGGGTTGTAACGAGCCCCTTAGCGATTTTTGCTATGTTTTATGAAGAACCCCACTCTCCCCATCGAAGTGCTAGGGGCGAGGTGTTTTCGAGCTGACCGTTCGTCGGGTTTGGGCTGCAACAAGCCCCATAGAGATTTTTGCTATGTTTTTTAAAAAACGCCACCCTCCCCCTCGAGGTGCTAGGGGCAAGGTGTTTTCAAGCGAACCCTTCATCGGGTTTGGACTGCAACGAGGCCCTTAGCAATTTTTGCTAAGTTTTTTTAAAAACACCACCATCCCCCTCAAGGTGCCAGTGGCGAGGTGTTTTCGAGCTAACCCTTCGTCGGGTTTGGGCTGCAACAAGCCCCTTAGCGATTTTTGCTATGTTTTTTGAAAAACGCCACCCTCCCCCTCGAGGTGCTAGGGACGAGGTGTTTTTAAGCGAACCCTTCATTGGGTTTGGGCTGCAATGAGGCCCTTAGCGATTTTTGCTATGTTTTTTGAAAAACGCCACCATCCCCCTCGAGGTGCTAGGGGCGAGGTGTTTTCGAGCGAACCCTTCGTCGGATTTGGGCCGCAACGAGCCCCTTAGCGATTTTTGCTATGTTTTTGAAAAACACCACCATCCCCCTCGAGGTGTTAGGGGCGAGGTGTTTTTCAGTGAACGCTTCGTCGGGTTTGGGGTGCAACTAGGCCCTTAGCAATTTTTGCTATGTTTTTTGAAAAACGTCACCCTCCCCCTCGAGGTGCTAGGGACGAGGTGTTTTCGAGTGAGCCCTTCGTCGGGTTTGGGCTGCAATGAGCCCCTTAGCGATTTTTGCTAAGTTGAAAAACACCGCCATCCCCCTCGAGGTGCTAGGGGCGAGGTGTTTTTCAGCAAACGCTTCATCGGGTTTGGGGTGCATGTAGGCCCTTAGCGATTTTTGCTATGTTTTTTGAAAAACGTCACCCTCCCCCTGGAGGTGCTAGGGACGATGTGTTTTCGAGCGAACCCTTCGTTGGGTTTGGGCTGTAACGAGCCCCTTAGCGATTTTTACTATGTTTTTTGAAAAACGCCACCCTCCCCCTCGAAGTGCTAGGGGCGAGGTGTTTTCAAGCTAACCCTTCGTCGGGTTTGGGCTGCAACAAGCCCCTTAGCGATTTTTGCTATGTTTTTTAAAAAACGCCACCCTCCCCCTCGAGGTGCTAGGGGCAAGGTGTTTTTAAGCGAACGCTTTATTGGGTTTGGGCTGCAATGAGGCCCTTAGCGATTTTTGCTATGTTTTTTGAAAAATGCCACCCTCCCACTCGAGGTGCTAGGGGCGAGGTGTTTTCGAGCGAGCCCTTCGTCGGGTTTAGGCTGCAACGAGCCCCTTAGCGATTTTTGCTAAGTTTTTTGAAAAACACCATCATCCCCCTCGAGGTGTTAGGGGCGAGGTGTTTTTCAGTGAACGCTTCGTCGGGTTTGGGGTGCAACTAGGCCCTTAGCAATTTTTGCTATGTTTTTTGAAAAACGTCACCCTCCCCCTCGAGGTGCTAGGGACGAGGTGTTTTCAAGTGAGCCCTTCGTCGGGTTTGGGCTGCAATGAGCCCCTTAGCGATTTTTACTATGTTTTTTGAAAAACGCCACCCTCCCCCTCGAAGTGCTAGGGGCGAGGTGTTTTCAAGCTAACCCTTCGTCGGGTTTGGGCTGCAACAAGCCCCTTAGCGATTTTTGCTATGTTTTTTAAAAAACGCCACCCTCCCCCTCGAGGTGCTAGGGGCAAGGTGTTTTTAAGCGAACGCTTTATTGGGTTTGGGCTGCAATGAGGCCCTTAGCGATTTTTGCTATGTTTTTTGAAAAATGCCACCCTCCCACTCGAGGTGCTAGGGGCGAGGTGTTTTCGAGCGAGCCCTTCGTCGGGTTTGGGCTGCAACGAGCCCCTTAGCGATTTTTGCTAAGTTTTTTGAAAAACACCATCATCCCCCTCGAGGTTCTAGGGGCGAGGTGTTTTTCAGCGAACGCTTCATCAGGTTTGGGGTGCATGTAGGACCTTAGCGATTTTTGCTAAGTTTTTTGAAAAACGTCACCCTCCCCCTCGAGATGCTAGGGACGAGGTGTTTTCGAGCAAACCCTTCGTCGGGTTTGGGCTGTAATGAGCCCCTTAGCGATTTTTGCTATGTTTTTTGAAAAACGCCACCCTCCCCCTCAAAGTGCTAAGGGCGAGGTGTTTTCAAGCTAACCCTTCGTCGGGTTTGGGCTGCAACAAGCCCCTTAGCGATTTTTTCTATGTTTTCTAAAAAACGCCACCCTCCCCCTCGAGGTGCTAGGGGCAAGGTGTTTTTAAGAGAATGTTTTATTGGGTTTGGGCTGCAACGAGGCCCTTAGCGATTTTTGCTATGTTTTTTCAAAAACGCCACCATACCCCTCGAGGTGCTAGGGGCGAGGTGTTTTCGAGCGAACCCTTCGTCGGATTTGGGCTGCAACAAGCCCCTTAGCCATTTTTGCTAAGTTTTTTGAAAAACACCACCCTCCCAATCGAGGTGCTAGGGGCGAGGTGTTTTCGAGCGAGCCCTTCGTCGGGTTTGGGCTGCAACGAGCCCCTTAGCGATTTTTGCTAAGTTTTTTGAAAAACACCATCATCCCCCTCGAGGTGCTAGGGGCGAGGTGTTTTTCAGCGAACTGCTTCATCAGGTTTGGGGTGCATGTAGGACCTTAGCGATTTTTGCTAAGTTTTTTGAAAAACGTCACCCTCCCCCTTCGAGGTGCTAGGGACGAGGTGTTTTCGAGCGAACCCTTTGTCGGGTTTGGACTGTAATGAGCCCCTTAGCGATTTTTGCTATGTTTTTTGAAAAACGCCACCCTCCCCCTCAAAGTGCTAAGGGCGAGGTGTTTTCAAGCTAACCCTTCGTCGGGTTTGGGCTGCAACAAGCCCCTTAGCGATTTTTTCTATGTTTTCTAAAAAACGCCACCCTCCCCCTCGAGGTGCTAGGGGCAAGGCTGTTTTTAAGAGAACGCTTTATTGGGTTTGGGCTACAACGAGGCCCTTAGCGATTTTTGCTATGTTTTTTCAAAAACGCCACCATCCCCCTCGAGGTGCTAGGGCCGAGGTGTTTTCGAGCGAACCCTTCGTCGGATTTGGGCTGCAACAAGCCCCTTAGCCATTTTTGCTATGTTTTTTGAAAAATACCACCCTCCCACTCGAGGTGCTAGGGGCGAGGTGTTTTCGAGCGAGCCCTTCGTCGGGTTTGGGCTGCAACGAGCCCCTTAGCGATTTTTGCTAAGTTTTTTGAAAAACACCACCATCCCCCTCGAGGTGCTAGGGGCGAGGTGTTTTTCAGCGAACGCTTCATCGGGTTTGGGGTGCATGTAGGCCCTTAGCGATTTTTGCTAAGTTTTTTGAAAAACGTCACCCTCCTCCTCGAGGTGCTAGGGACGAGGTGTTTTCGAGCGAACCCTTCGTCGGGTTTGGGCTGTAACGAGCCCCTTAGCGATTTTTGCTATGTTTTTTGAGAAATGCCACCCTCCCCCTCGAAGTGCTAGGGGCGAGGTGTTTTCAAGCTAACCCTTCGTCGGGTTTGGGCTGCAAGAGGCCCCTTCGTGATTTTTGCTATGTTTTCTAAAAAACGCCTCCCTCCCCCTCGAGGTGCTAGGGGCAAGGTGTTTTTAAGTGAACGCTTTATTGGGTTTGGGCTGCAACGAGGCCCTTAGCGATTTTTGCTATGTTTTTTCAAAAATGCCACTATCCCCCTCGAGGTGCTAGGGGCGAGGTGTTTTCGAGCGAACCCTTCGTCGGGTTTGGGCTGCAACGAGCCCCTTAGCCATTTTTGCTATGTTTTTGAAAAACACCACCATCCCCATCGAGGTGTTAGGGGCGAGGTGTTTTTCAGTGAACGCTTCGTCGGGTTTGGGGTGCAACTAGCCCCTTAACAATTTTTGCTAAGTTTTTTGAAAAACACCACCCTCCCCCTCGAGGTGCTAGGGGCGAGGCGTTTTTCAGTGAACCCTTCGTCGGGTTTGGGGTGCATGTAGGCCCTTAGCGATTTTTGCTAAGTTTTTTGAAAAACGTCACCCTCCTCCTCGAGGTGCTAGGGACGAGGTGTTTTCGAGCGAACCCTTCGTCGGGTTTAGGCTGTAACGAGCCCCTTAGCGATTTTTGCTATGTTTTTTGAAAAATGCCACCCTCCCCCTCGAAGTGCTAGGGGCGAGGTGTTTTCAAGCTAACCCTTCGTCGGGTTTGGGCTGCAACAGGCCCCTTCGTGATTTTTGCTATGTTTTTTAAAAAATGCCACCCTCCCCCTCGAGGTGCTAGGGGCAAGGTGTTTTTAAGCGAACGCTTTATTGGGTTTGGGCTGCAACGAGGCCCTCAGCGATTTTTGCTATGTTTTTTGAAAAACGCCACCATCCCCCTCGAGGTGCTAGGGGCGAGGTGTTTTCGAGCGAGCCCTTCGTCGGGTTTGGGCTGCAACGAGCCCCTTAGCGATTTTTGCTATGTTTTTTGAAAAACGCCACCATCCCCCTCGAGGTGCTAGGGGCGAGGTGTTTTCGAGCGAACCCTTCGTCGGATTTTGGCTGCAACGAGCCCCTTAGCGATTTTTGCTATGTTTTTGAAAAACACCACCATCCCCCTCGAGGTGTTAGGGGCGAGGTGTTTTTCAGTGAACGCTTCGTTGGGTTTGGGGTGCAACTAGGCCCTTCGCAATTTTTGCTATGTTTTTTGAAAAACGTCACCCTCCCCCTGGAGGTGCTAGGGACGATGTGTTTTCGAGCGAACCCTTCGTTGGGTTTGGGCTGTAACGAGCCCCTTAGCGATTTTTACTATGTTTTTTGAAAAACGCCACCCTCCCCCTCGAAGTGCTAGGGGCGAGGTGTTTTCTAGCTAACCTTCGTCGGGTTTGGGCTGCAACAAGCCCCTTAGCGATTTTTGCTATGTTTTTTAAAAAACGCCACCCTCCCCCTCGAGGTGCTAGGGGCAAGGTGTTTTTAAGCGAACGCTTTATTGGGTTTGGGCTGCAATGAGGCCCTTAGCGATTTTTGCTATGTTTTTTGAAAAATGCCACCCTCCCACTCGAGGTGCTAGGGGCGAGGTGTTTTCGAGCGAGCCCTTCGTCGGGTTTGGGCTGCAACGAGCCCCTTAGCGATTTTTGCTAAGTTTTTTGAAAAACACCATCATCCCCCTCGAGGTGCTAGGGGCGAGGTGTTTTTCAGCGAACGCTTCATCAGGTTTGGGGTGCATGTAGGACCTTAGCGATTTTTGCTAAGTTTTTTGAAAAACGTCACCCTCCCCCTCGAGGTGCTAGGGACGAGGTGTTTTTAAGCGAACCCTTCATTGGGTTTGGGCTGCAATGAGGCGAAAAACTTAGCGATTTTTGCTATGTTTTTTGAAAAACGCCACCATCCCCCTCGAGGTGCTAGGGGCGAGGTGTTTTCGAGCGAACCCTTCGTCGGATTTGGGCTGCAACGAGCCCCTTAGCGATTTTTGCTAAGTTGAAAAACACCACCATCCCCCTCGAGGTGCTAGGGGCGAGGTGTTTTTCAGCAAACGCTTCATCGGGTTTGGGGTGCATGTAGGCTCTTAGCGATTTTTGCTAAGTTTTTTGAAAAACGTCACCCTCCCCCTGGAGGTGCTAGGGATGATGAGTTTTCGAGCGAACCCTTCGTTGGGTTTGGGCTGTAACGAGCCCCTTAGCGATTTTTACTATGTTTTTTGAAAAACGCCACCCTCCCCCTCGAAGTGCTAGGGGCGAGGTGTTTTCAAGCTAACCCTTCGTCGGGTTTGGGCTGCAACAAGCCCCTTAGCGATTTTTGCTATGTTTTTTAAAAAACGCCACCCTCCCCCTCGAGGTGCTAGGGGCAAGGTGTTTTTAAGCGAACGCTTTATTGGGTTTGGGCTGCAATGAGGCCCTTAGCGATTTTTGCTATGTTTTTTGAAAAATGCCACCCTCCCACTCGAGGTGCTAGGGGCGAGGTGTTTTCGAGCGAGCCCTTCATCGGGTTTGGGCTGCAACGAGCCCCTTAGCGATTTTTGCTAAGTTTTTTGAAAAACACCATCATCCCCCTCGAGGTGCTAGGGCCGAGGTGTTTTTCAGCGAACGCTTCATCAGGTTTAAGGTGCATGTAGGACCTTAGCGATTTTTGCTAAGTTTTTTGAAAAACGTCACCCTCCCCTCGAGGTGCTAGGGACGAGGTGTTTTCGAGCGAACCCTTCGTCGG
>MU847709.1:0-43953 GCA_032690845.1 Eleusine coracana subsp. coracana
GATACGGTGGGCGAGTCCTCCACCACGATGGAGTTCGACGCTGTATTGAATGTAATGCTGGCGGTAGGAGTATTCGGGCAGTATCTTAACCATAGGGAAGTATTTATTTTGAAAAAATTATATACTATTCTACTCTTTGTTTGCTTTTTGCGTGTTGGCCTCACGCAAGCTTCTAAAAAAAGTATGCCCCGAAACAACGGACGCAAAAGTGCTCGTTTTAGGTTATAGGTCTCATTTTTACATGTGCTGAACCGCGTGGCCGAGGGATGTGGGTTACCTTCCATGGTTCCTTGTACCGTAAACTTGGTAGTCTAGGCGCGGTTCATGATACGGTGGGCGAGTCCTCCACCACGATGGAGTTCGACGCTGAATTGAATAACATGCTGGCAGTAGGAGGTATTCAGGGCAGTATCTTAACCATAGGGAAGTATTTATTTTGTAAAAAATTATATACTATTCTACTTTGAATTTTTTTTGTCCGTGTTGGCCTCGCCGCAAGCTTTCTAGAAAAAAGTATGCCCCAACGACAACGGGACGCAAAAGTTACGCTCGTTTTAGGTTATAGTCTTATTTTTCATGTGCTTCACCCACGGTGTGCTGAACCGCGTGGCCGAGGGATGTGGGTTACCTTCCATGGTTCCTTGTGTACCGATAAACTCTAGTAGGCGCGGTTCATGATACGGTGGGCGAGTCCTCCACCACGATGGAGTTCGAGCTGTATTGAATGTAACATGCTGGCAGTAGGTATTCAGGGCAGTATCTTAACCATAGGGAGTATTTTTTGTAAAAAATTATATACTATTCTACACTTTGAATTTTTTTTTTGCCGGTGTTGGCCTCACCGCAAGCTTTCTAGAAAAAAAGTATGCCCCGAACGGACAACGGACGCAAAATTTATGCTCGTTTTAGGTTATAGGTCTCATTTTTCGTGCTTACACCCACGGTGTGCTGAACCGCGTGCCGAGATGTGGGTTACCTTCCATGGTTCCTTGTGTACCGATAAACTCGGTAGTCTAGGGCGCGTTCATGATACGGTGGGCGAGTCCTCCACCACGATGGAGTTCGACGCTGTATTGAAATGTAACATGCTGGCAGTAGAGGTATTCAGGGCAGTATCTTAACCATAGGGAAGTATTATTTTGTAAAAAATTATATACTATTCTACACATTTGAATTTCACTTTTTGCCGTGGTGGCCTCACTGCAAGCTTTCTAGAAAAAAAGTATGCCCCGAACGGACAATCGGACGCAAAAGTTACGCTCTTTTAGGTTATACGTCTCATTTTTCATGTGCTTACACCCACGGTGTGCTGAACCGCGTGGCCGAGGGATGTGGGTTACCTTCCATGGTTCCTTGTGTACCGATAAACTCGGTAGTCTAGGCGCGGTTCATGATACAGTGGGCGAGTCCTCCACCACGAATGGAGTTCGACGCTGTATTGAATGTAACATGCTTGGTAGTAGGAGGTATTCGGGGCAGTATCTTAACCATAGGGAAGTATTTATTTTGTAAAAAATTATATACAATTCCACACTTTGAATTTCGCTTTTTGCCGGTGTTGGCCTCACCGCAAGCTTTCTAGAAAAAAGTATGCCCCGAACGATCAAGGACGCGCAAAATTTATGCTCGTTTTAGGTTGTAGGTCTCATTTTTCGTGTGCTACACCCACGGTGTGCTGAACCGCGTGGCCGGGGATGTGGGTTACCTTCCATGGTTCCTTATGTACCGATAAACTCGGTATTCTAGGCGCGGTTCATGATACGGTGGGCGAGTCCTCCACCACGATGGAGTTCGACGCTGTATTGAATGTAACATGCTTGTAGTAGCAGGTATTCAGGGCAGTATCTTAACCATAGGGAAGTATTTATTTTGTAAAAAATTGTATACTATTCCACACTTTGAATTTTGCTTTTTTGCCGGTGTTGGCCTCACCGCAAGCGTTCTAGAAAAAAAGCATGCCCCGAACGGACAACGGACGCAAATTTTATGCTCGTTTTAGGTTATAGGTCTCATTTTCGTGTGCTTACACCCACGGTGTGCTGAACCGCTGGCCGAGGGATTGGGTTACCTTACATGGTTCCTTGTGTACTATAAACTCGGTAGTCTAGGCGCGGTTCATGATACGGTGGGCGAGTCCTCCACACGATGGAGTTCGATGCTGTATTGAATGTAACATGCTGGCAGTAGGAGGTATTCGGGGCAGTATCTTAACCATAGGGAAGGTATTTATTTTGATAAAAATTATATACTATTCTACTACTTTGAATTTTGCTTTTTGTCGGTGTTGGCCTCCCGCAAGCTTTCTAGAAAAAAAGTATGCCCCGAACAGACACGGACGCAAAGTTACTGCTCGTTTTAGGTTATAGGTCTCATTTTCATGTGCTTACACCCACGGTGTGCTGAACCGCGTGGCCGAGGGATGTGGATTACCTTCCATGGTTCCTTGATACCCATAAACTCGGTAAGTCTAGCGCGCGGTTCATGATACGGTGGGCGAAGTCCTCCACCATGATGGAGTTCGACTGTTGTATTGAATGTAACATGCTGGCAGTAGGAGGTATTCGGGGCGGTATCTTCAACATAGGGAAGTATTTATTTTGTAAAAAATTATATACTATTCTACTCTTTGAATTTCACTTTTTATCGGTGTTGGCCTCACCACAAGCTTTCTAGAAAAAAAAGTATGCCTCGATCGGACAACGAATGCAAAAGTTATGCTCGTTTTAGGTTATAGGTCTCATTTTTCATGTGCTTACACCCACGGTGTGCTGAACCGCGTTGCCGAGGGATGTAGGTTACCTTCCATGGTTCCTTGTATACCGTAAAATTGGTAGTCTAGGCGCGGTTCATGATACGGTGGGCGAGTCCTCCACCACGATGGAGTTCGACGCTGTATTGAATGTAACATGCTGACAGTAGGTGGTATTCATGACAGTATCTTAACCATAGGGAAGTATTTATTTTGTAAAACATTATATACTATTCTACACTTTGAATTTCACTTTTTGCCGTGTTGGCCTTGCCGCAAGCTTTCTAGAATAAAAGTATGCCCCGAATGGACAACGGACGCAAAAGTTACGCTCGTTTTAGGTTATAGGTCTCATGTTTCGTGTGCTTACACCCATGGTGTGCTGAACCGCGTGGCCGAGGGATGTGGGTTACCTTCCATGGTTCCTTGTGTACCGATAAACTCGGTATTCTATGCGCGGTTCATGATACGGTGGGTGAGTCCTCCACCACGATGGAGTTTGACGCTGTATTGAATGTAATATGCTGGCAGTAGAGGTATTCAGGGTGGTATCTTAACCAGAGGGAAGTATTTATTTTGTAAAAAATTAGTACTTTTCTACTCTTTGAATTTTGCTTTTTGCCGGTATTGGCCTCGCCGCAAGCTTTCTAGAAAAAAAGTATGCCCCGAACGGACAACGGATGCAAAATTTACGCTCGTTTTAGGTTATAGGTCTCATTTTTGTGTGCTTACACCCACGGTGTGCTGAACCGTGTGGCCGAGGGATGTGGGTTACCTTACATGGTTCCTTGTGTAGCGATAAACTCAGTAGTCTAGGCGCGGTTCATGTAACGGTGGGCGAGTCCTCCACCACGATGGAGTTCGAGACTGTATTGAATGTAACATGCTTGCAGTAGGATGTATTCGGGGCAGTATCTTAACCATAGGGAGTTATTTATTTTGAAAAAAATTATATACTATTCTACTCTTTGAATTTTTCTTTTGTCGGTGCTGGCCTCGTCGCAAGCTTTCTAGACAAAAGGTATGCCCCGAACGCACAACTGACGACAAAGTTATGCTCGTTTAGGTTATAGGTCTCATTTTTCGTGTGCTTACACCGACGGTGTGATGAACCGCGTGGCCAAGGATGTGGGTTATGTTCCATGGTTCTTGTGTACCCATAATCTTGATAGTCCTAGCCGCGGTTCATGATACGATGGGTGAGTCCTCCACCACGATGGAGTTCGACGCTGTATTGAATGTAACATGCTGGCAGTAGGAGGTATTCAGGACGGTATCTTAACCATAGAAGAAATATTTATTTTGTATAAAATTATATACTATTCTACTCTTTGAAATTTTCTCTTTATCATTGTTGGCCTCACCGCAAGCTTTCTCGAAATACTATATGCCCCGAACTAACAACGGACGCCAAAGTTACGCTTGTTTTAGGTTATAGGTCTCCTTTTTCGTGTGCTTACACCAACGGTGTGCTGAACTACGTGGTTGAGGGATCTGGGTTACCTTCCATGGTTCCTTGTGTACCCATAAATTCGGTAGTCTAGGCTCGGTTCATGATACAATGGGCGAGTCCTCCACCACGATGGAGTTCGGTGCTATATTGAATGTAACATGCTGGCAGTAGGAGGTATTTGAGCGATATCTTAACCATAGGGAAGTATTTATTTGGCAAAAAAATATATACTATTCTACTCTTTGAATTTTGCCTTTTGTCGGTGTTGGCCTCGCCGAAAGCTTTCTAGAAAAAAAGTATGCCCCGAACGGACAACGAACGCAAAAGTTATGCTCGTTTAGGTTATAGGTCTCATTTTTCGTGTGCTTACACCCATGGTGTGCTGAACCGCGTGGCCGAGGGATGTGGGTTACCTTCCGTGGTTCCTTGTGTACCGATAAACTAGGTATTCTAGGCGCGGTTCATGATACGGTGGGCGAGTCCTCCACCACGATGGAGTTCGACGCTGTATTGAATGTAACATGGTGGCAGTAGGAGGTATTCAGGACAGTATCTTAACCATAGGGAAGTATTTATTTTGTAAATATTATATAATATTCCACACTTTGAATTTCGCTTTTTGCCGTTGTTGGCCTCGCCGCAAGCTTTCTAGAAAAAAATTATGCCCCGAACGGACAACGGACATAACATTTACGATCGTTTTAGGTTATAGGTCTCATTTTTCGTGTGCTTACACCCACGGTATGCTAAACCGCGTGGCCGAGGGATGTGGGTTACCTTCCATGGTTCCTTGTGTACCGATAAACTCGGTAGTCTAGGCACGGTTCATCATACGTGTGGGCGAGTCCTCCACCACGATGGAGTTCGACGCTATATTGAATATAACATGCTGGCAGTAGGATGTATTCGGGGCAGTATCTTAACCATAGGGAATTATTTATTTTTTAAAAAATTATATTCTACTCTACACTTTGAATTTCACTTTTTGGCGGTGTTGGCCTCACCGCAAGCTTTCTAGAAAAAAAGTATGCCCTGAACGGACAACGAACGCAAAAGTTACGCTCGTTTTAGGTTATAGGTCTCATTTTTTGTGTGCTTACACCCATGGTGTGCTGAACCGCGTGGCCGAGGGATGTGGGTTACCTTCCATGGTTCCTTGTGTACCGATAAACTAGGTATTCTAGGCGCGGTACATGATACGGTGGGCGAGTCCTCCACCACGATGGAGTTCGACGCTGTATTGAATGTAACATGCTGGCAGTAGGAGGTATTCAGGGCAGTATCTTAATCATAGGGAAGTATTTATTTTGTAAAATATTATATAATATTCCACACTTTGAATTTCGCTTTTTGCCGTTGTTGGCCCCGCCGCAAGCTTTCTGGAAAAAAATTATGCCCCGAACGGACAACGGACATAACATTTACGATCATTTTAGGTTATAGGTCTCATTTTTCGTGTGCTTAGCACCCACGGTATGCTGAACCGCGTGGCCGAGGGATGTGGGTTACCTTCCATGGTTCCTTGTGTACCGATAAACTCGGTAGTCTAGGCACGGTTCATCATACATGTGGGCGAGTCCTCCACCACGATGGAGTTCGACGCTATATTGAATATAACATGCTGACAGTAGGATGTATTCGGGCAGTATCTTAACCATAGGGAATTATTTATTTTGTAAAAAATTATATACTATTCTACACTTTGAATTTCACTTTTTGCCGGTGTTGGCCTCACCGCAAGCTTTCTAGAAAAAAAGTATGCCCTGAACGGACAACGAACGCAAAAGTTACGCTCGTTTTAGGTTATAGGTCTCATATTTCGTGTGCTTACACCCATGGTGTGCTGAACCGCATGGCCGAGGGATGTGGGTTACCTTCCATGGTTCCTTGTGTAACGATAAACTAGGTATTCTAGGCGCGGTTCATGATACGGTGGGCAAGTCCTCCATCACGATGGAGTTCGACGCTGTATTGAATGTAACATGCTGGCAGTAGGAGGTATTCAGGGTAGTATCTTAACCATAGGGAAGTATTTATTTTGTAAAATATTATATAATATTCTACTCTTTGAATTTTGCTCTTTATCAGTGTTGGCCTCACCGCAAGCTTTCTAGAAAAAAAGTATGCCCCGAACGGACAACGGACATAAAATTTACGATCGTTTTAGGTTATAGGTCTCATTTTTCGTGTGCTTACACCCATGGTGTGCTGAACCGCGTGGCCGAGGGATGTGGGTTACCTTCCATGGTTCCTTGTGTACCGATAAACTAGGTATTCTAGGCGCGGTTCATGATACGGTGGGCGAGTCCTCCACCACGATGGAGTTCGACGCTGTATTGAACGTAACATGCTGGCAGTAGGAGGTATTCAGGGCAGTATCTTAACCATAGGGAAGTATTTATTTGTAAAATATTATATAATATTCCACACTTTGAATTTCGCTTTTTGCCGTTGTTGGCCTCGCCGCAAGCTTTCTAGAAAAAAATTATGCCCCGAACGGACAACGGACGTAAAATTTACGATCGTTTTAGGTTATATTTCTCATTTTTCGTGTGCTTACACCCATGGTGTGCTGAACCGCGTGGCCGAGGGATGTGGGTTACCTTCCATGGTTCCTTGTGTACCGATAAACTAGGTATTCTAGGCGCGGTTCATGATACGGTGGGCGAGTCCTCCACCACGATGGAGTTCAACGCTGTATTGAATGTAACATCCTGGCAGTATGAGGTATTCAGGGCAGTATCATAACCATAGGGAAGTATTTATTTTGTAAAATATTATATAATATTCCACACTTTGATATTTGCTTTTTGCCGGTGTTGGCCTCGCCGCAAGCTTTCTAGAAAAAAAGTATGCCCCGAACGGACAACGGACGTAAAATTTACGATCGTTTTAGGTTATAGGTCTTATTTTTCGTGTGCTTACACCCATGGTATGCTAAACTGCGTGGCCGAGGGATGTGGGTTACCTTCCATGGTTCCGTGTGTAGCCATAAACTCGGTAGTCTAGGCGCGGTTCATGATACGGTGGGCGAGTCCTCCACCGCGATGGAGTTTGACATTGTATTGAATGTAACATGCTAGCAGTAGGAGGTACTTGGGGCGGTATCTCAATTATAGGGAAGTATTTATTTTGTATAAAATTATATACTATTCTAATCTTTGAATTTTGCTCTTTATCGGTGGTGGCCTCGCCGCAAGCTTTCTAGAAAAAAAAGTATGCCCCAAACGGACAACGGATGCAAAAGTTACGCTCGTTTTCGGTTATAGGTCTCCTTTCTCGTGTGCTTACACCCACGGTTGCTGAACCGCGTGGACGAGGGATATGGGTTACCTTCCATAGTTCCTTGTGTACCGATAAACTCGGTAGTCTAGGCACGGTTCATCATACGTGTGGGCGAGTCCTCCAGCATGATGGAATTCGATGCTATATTGAATATAACATGCTGGCAGTAGGATGTATTCGGGGTAGTATCTTAACCATAGGGAATTATTTATTTTTTAAAAAATTATATACTATTCTACACTTTGAATTTCACTTTTTGGCGGTGTTGGCCTCACCGCAAGCTTTCTAGAAAAAAAGTATGCCCTGAACGGACAACGAACGCAAAAGTTACGCTCGTTTTAGGTTATAGGTCTCATTTTTTGTGTGCTTACACCCATGGTGTGCTGAACCGCGTGGCCGAGGGATGTGGGTTACCTTCCATGGTTCCTTGTGTACCGATAAACTAGGTATTCTAGGCGCGGTACATGATACGGTGGGCGAGTCCTCCACCACGATGGAGTTCGACGCTGTATTGAATGTAACATGCTGGCAGTAGGAGGTATTCAGGGCAGTATCTTAACATAGGGAAGTATTTATTTTGTAAAATATTATATAATATTCCACACTTTGAATTTCGCTTTTTGCCGTTGTTGGCCCCGCCGCAAGCTTTCTGGAAAAAAATTATGCCCCGAACGGACAACGGACATAACATTTACGATCATTTTAGGTTATAGGTCTCATTTTTCGTGTGCTTAGACCCACGGTATGCTAAACCGCGTGGCCGAGGGATGTGGGTTACCTTCCATGGTTCCTTGTGTACCGATAAACTCGGTAGTCTAGGCACGGTTCATCATACATGTGGGCGAGTCCTCCACCACGATGGAGTTCGACGCTATATTGAATATAACATGCTGACAGTAGGATGTATTCGGGGCAGTATCTTAACCATAGGGAATTATTTATTTTTTAAAAAATTATATACTATTCTACACTTTGAATTTCACTTTTTGCCGGTGTTGGCCTCACCGCAAGCTTTCTAGAAAAAAAGTATGCCCTGAACGGACAACGAACGCAAAAGTTACGCTCGTTTTAGGTTATAGGTCTCATATTTCGTGTGCTTACACCCATGGTGTGCTGAACCGCATGGCCGAGGGATGTGGGTTACCTTCCATGGTTCCTTGTGTAACGATAAACTAGGTATTCTAGGCGCGGTTCATGATACGGTGGGCAAGTCCTCCATCACGATGGAGTTCGACGCTGTATTGAATGTAACATGCTGGCAGTAGGAGGTATTCAGGGTAGTATCTTAACCATAGGGAAGTATTTATTTTGTAAAATATTATATAATATTCTACTCTTTGAATTTTGCTCTTTATCAGTGTTGGCCTCACCGCAAGCTTTCTAGAAAAAAAGTATGCCCCGAACGGACAACGGACATAAAATTTACGATCGTTTTAGGTTATAGGTCTCATTTTTCGTGTGCTTACACCCATGGTGTGCTGAACCGCGTGGCCGAGGGATGTGGGTTACCTTCCATGGTTCCTTGTGTACCGATAAACTAGGTATTCTAGGCGCGGTTCATGATACGGTGGGCGAGTCCTCCACCACGATGGAGTTCGACGCTGTATTGAACGTAACATGCTGGCAGTAGGAGGTATTCAGGGCAGTATCTTAACCATAGGGAAGTATTTATTTTGTAAAATATTATATAATATTCCACACTTTGAATTTTGCTTTTTGCCGTTGTTGGCCTCGCCGCAAGCTTTCTAGAAAAAAATTATGCCCCGAACGGACAACGGACGTAAAATTTACGATCATTTTAGGTTATATTTCTCATTTTTCGTGTGCTTACACCCATGGTGTGCTGAACCGCGTGGCCGAGGGATGTGGGTTACCTTCCATGGTTCCTTGTGTACCGATAAACTAGGTATTCTAGGCGCGGTTCATGATACGGTGGGCGAGTCCTCCACCACGATGGAGTTCAACGCTGTATTGAATGTAACATCCTGGCAGTATGAGGTATTCAGGGCAGTATCATAACCATAGGGAAGTATTTATTTTGTAAAATATTATATAATATTCCACACTTTGATATTTGCTTTTTGCCGGTGTTGGCCTCGCCGCAAGCTTTCTAGAAAAAAAGTATGCCCCGAACGGACAACGGACGTAAAATTTACGATCGTTTTAGGTTATAGGTCTTATTTTTCGTGTGCTTACACCCATGGTATGCTAAACCGCGTGGCCGAGGGATGTGGGTTACCTTCCATGGTTCCGTGTGTAGCCATAAACTCGGTAGTCTAGGCGCGGTTCATGATACGGTGGGCGAGTCCTCCACCGCGATGGAGTTTGACATTGTATTGAATGTAACATGCTAGCAGTAGGAGGTACTTGGGGCGGTATCTCAATTATAGGGAAGTATTTATTTTGTATAAAATTATATACTATTCTAATCTTTGAATTTTGCTCTTTATCGGTGGTGGCCTCGCCGCAAGCTTTCTAGAAAAAAAAGTATGCCCCAAACGGACAACGGATGCAAAAGTTACGCTCGTTTTCGGTTATAGGTCTCCTTTCTCGTGTGCTTACACCCACGGTTGCTGAACCGCGTGGACGAGGGATATGGGTTACCTTCCATAGTTCCTTGTGTACCGATAAACTCGGTAGTCTAGGCACGGTTCATCATACGTGTGGGCGAGTCCTCCAGCATGATGGAATTCGATGCTATATTGAATATAACATGCTGGCAGTAGGATGTATTCGGGGTAGTATCTTAACCATAGGGAATTATTTATTTTTAAAAAATTATATACTATTCTACACTTTGAATTTCACTTTTTGCCGGTGTTGGCCTCACCGCAAGCTTTCTAGAAAAAAAGTATGCCCTGAACGGACAACGAACGCAAAAGTTACGCTCGTTTTAGGTTATAGGTCTCATTTTTCGTGTGCTTACACCCATGGTGTGCTGAACCGCGTGGCCGAGGGATGTGGGTTACCTTCCATGGTTCCTTGTGTACCGATAAACTAGGTATTCTAGGCGCGGTTCATGATACGGTGGGCGAGTCCTCCACCACGATGGAGTTCAACGCTGTATTGAATGTGACATGCTGGCAGTAGGAGGTATTCAGGGTAGTATCTTAACCATAGGGAAGTATTTATTTTGTAAAATATTATATAATATTCCACACTTTGAATTTCACTTTTTGCCGGTGTTGGCCTCGCCGCAAGCTTTCTAGAAAAAAAGTATGCCCTGAACGCACAACGGACGTAAAATTTACGATCGTTTTAGGTTATAGGTCTCATTTTTCGTGTGCTTACACCCACGGTATGCTAAACCGCGTGGCCGAGGGATATGGGTTACCTTCCATGGTTCCGTGTGTAGCCATAAACTCTGTAGTCTAGGCGCGGTTCATGATACGGTGGGCGAGTCCTCCACCGCGATGGAGTTTGACATTGTATTGAATGTAACATGCTAGCAGTAGGAGGTACTTGGGGCGGTATCTCAATCATAGGGAAGTATTTATTTTGTATAAAATTATATACTATTCTAATCTTTGAATTTTGCTCTTTATCGGTGGTGGCCTCGCCGCAAGCTTTCTAGAAAAAAAAGTATGCCCCAAACGGACAACGGATGCAAAAGTTACGCTCGTTTTCGGTTATAGGTCTCCTTTCTCGTGTGCTTACACCCACGGTTGCTGAACCGCGTGGACGAGGGATATGGGTTACCTTCCATAGTTCCTTGTGTACCGATAAACTCGGTAGTCTAGGCACGGTTCATCATACGTGTGGGCGAGTCCTCCACCACGATGGAGTTCGATGCTATATTGAATATAACATGCTGGCAGTAGGATGTATTCGGGGTAGTATCTTAACCATAGGGAATTATTTATTTTTTAAAAAATTATATACTATTCTACACTTTGAATTTCACTTTTTGCCGGTGTTGGCCTCACCGCAAGCTTTCTAGAAAAAAAGTATGCCCTGAACGGACAACGAACGCAAAAGTTACGCTCGTTTTAGGTTATAGGTCTCATTTTTCGTGTGCTTACACCCATGGTGTGCTGAACCGCGTGGCCGAGGGATGTGGGTTACCTTCCATGGTTCCTTGTGTACCGATAAACTAGGTATTCTAGGCGCGGTTCATGATACGGTGGGCGAGTCCTCCACCACGATGGAGTTCGACGCTGTATTGAATGTGACATGCTGGCAGTAGGAGGTATTCAGGGTAGTATCTTAACCATAGGGAAGTATTTATTTTGTAAAATATTATATAATATTCTACTCTTTGAATTTTGCTCTTTATCAGTGTTGGCCTCACCGCAAGCTTTCTAGAAAAAAAGTATGCCCCGAACGGACAACGGACGTAAAATTTACGATCGTTTTAGGTTATAGGTCTCATTTTTCGTGTGCTTACACCCACGGTATGCTAAACCGCGTGGCCGAGGGATGTGGGTTACTTTCCATGGTTCCTTGTGTACCGATAAACTCGGTAGTCTAGGCACGGTTCATCATACGTGTGGGCGAGTCCTCCACCACGATGGAGTTCGACGCTATATTGAATATAACATGCTGGCAGTAGGATGTATTCGGGGCAGTATCTTAACCATAGGGAATTATTTATTTTTTCAAAAATTATATACTATTCTACACTTTGAATTTCACTTTTTGCCGGTGTTGGCCTCACCGTAAGCTTTCTACAAAAAAAATATGCACTGAACGGACAACGAACGCAAAAGTTACGCTCGTTTTAGGTTATAGGTCTCATTTTTCGTGTGCTTACACCCATGGTGTGCTGAACCGCGTGGCCGAGGGATGTGGGTTACCTTCCATGGTTCCTTGTGTACCGATAAACTAGGTATTCTAGGCGCGGTTCATGATACGGTGGGCGAGTCCTCCACCACGATGGACTTCGACGCTGTATTGAATGTAACATGCTGGCAGTAGGAGGTTTTCAGGGTAGTATCTTAACCATAGGGAAGTATTTATTTTGTAAAATATTATATAATATTCCACACTTTGAATTTCACTTTTTGCCGGTGTTGGCCTCGCCGCAAGCTTTCTAGAAAAAAAGTATGCCCCGAACGGACAACAGACGTAAAATTTACGATCGTTTTAGGTTATAGGTCTCATTTTTCGTGTGCTTACACCCACGGTGTGCTAAACCGCATGGCCGAGGGATGTGGGTTACCTTCCATGGTTCCTTGTGTACCGATAAACTCGGTAGTCTAGGCACGGTTCATCATACGTGTGGGCGAGTCCTCCACCACGATGGAGTTCGACGCTATATTGAATATAACATGCTGGCAGTAGGATGTATTCGTGGCAGTATCTTAACCATAGGGAATTATTTATTTTTTAAAAAATTATATACTATTCTACACTTTGAATTTCACTTTTTGCTGGTGTTGGCCTCACCGCAAGCTTACTAGAAAAAAAGTATGCCCCGAACAGACAACGAACGCAAAAGTTACGCTCGTTTTAGGTTATAGGTCTCATTTTTCGTGTGCTTACACCCACGGTGTGCTGAACCGCGTGGCCGAGGGATGTGGTTTACCTTCCATGGTTCCTTGTGTACTGATAAACTAGGTAGTCTAGGCACGGTTCATCATACGGTGGGCGAGTCCTCCACCACGATGGAGTTCGATGCTATATTGAATATAACATGCTGGCAGTAGGATGTATTCGGGGCAGTATCTTAATCATAGGGAATTATTTATTTTGTAAAAAATTATATACTATTCTACACATTGAATTTCACTTTTTGCCGGTGTTGGCCTCACAGCAAGCTTTCTAGAAAAAAAGTATGCCTCGAACGCACAACGGACGCAAAAGTTATGCTCGTTTTAGGATATAGGTCTCATTTTTCGTGTGCTTACACCAACGGTGTGCTGAACTGCATGGCCAAGGGATCTGGGTTACCTTCCATGGTTCCTTGTGTACCCATAAACTCGGTAGTCTAGGCGTGGTTCATGATACGATGGGTGAGTCCTCCACCACGATGGAGTTCGATGCTGTATTGAATGTAACATGCTGGCAGTAGGAGGTATTCGGGGTGGTATCTTAACCATTGGGAAGTATTTATTTTTTATAAAATTATATACTATTCTACTCTTTGAATTTGCTTTTTGTCGGTGTTGGCCTCGCCGGAAGCTTTCTAGAAAAAAAAGTATGCCTCGATCGGACAACAGATGCAAAAGTTATGCTCATTTTAGGTTATAGGTCTCCTTTTTTGTGTGCTTACACCCACGGTGTGCAGAACCGTGTGGCCGAGGGATGTGGGTTACCTTCCATGGTTCCATGTGTAGCAATAACTCGGTACTCTAGGGGCGGTTCATGATACGGTGGGCGAGTCCTCCACCGCGATGGAGTTTGACGTTGTATTGAATATAACATGCTACCAGTAGGAGGTACTCAGGATGGGTATCTCAACCATAGGGAAGTATTTATTTTTTATAAAATTATGAAGTATTCTACTCTTTGAATTTTTCTTTTTGTCGGTGTTGGCCTCGCCGCATGCTTTCTAGAAAAAAGGTACGCCCCAAACGGACAACGGACGCAAAAGTTACGCTCATTTTAGGTTATATGTGTCAATTTTTGTGTGCTTACGCCCACGGTGTGCTGAACCGCGTGGCCGAGGGATGTGGGTTACCTTCCATGGTTCCTTGTGTACCCATAATCTGTATAGTCTAGGCGCGTTTCATGATACAGTGGGCGAGTCCTCCACCACGATGGAGTTCGACACTATATTGAATGCAACATGCTGGCAGTAGGAGGTATTCGGGGTGGTATCTTAACCATAAGGAAGTATTATTTTCTAAAAAATTATATACTATTCTACTCTTTGAATTTTGCTTTTTGTCGGTGTTGGCCTTGCCGGAAGATTTCTAGAAAAAGAAGTATGCCCCGATCGGACAACAGATGCAAAAGTTATGCTCATTTTAGGTTATAGGTCTCCTTTTTTGTGTGCTTACACCCACGGTGTGCAGAACCGTGTGGCCGAGGGATGTGGGTTACCTTCCATGGTTCCATGTGTAGCCTTAAACTCGGTAGTCTAGGGGCGGTTCATGATACGGTGGGCGAGTCCTCCACCGCGATGGAGTTTGACGTTGTATTGAATATAACATGCTACCAGTAGGAGGTACTCAGGATGGGTATCTCAACCATAGGGAAGTATTTATTTTTTATAAAATTATGAAGTATTCTACTCTTTGAATTTTTCTTTTTGTCGGTGTTGGCCTCGCCGCATGCTTTCTAGAAAAAAGGTACGCCCCAAACGGACAACGGACGCAAAAGTTACGCTCATTTTAGGTTATATGTGTCAATTTTTGTGTGCTTACGCCCACGGTGTGCTGAACCGCGTGGCCGAGGGATGTGGGTTACCTTCCATGGTTCCTTGTGTACCCATAATCTGTATAGTCTAGGCGCGTTTCATGATACAGTGGGCGAGTCCTCCACCACGATGGAGTTCGACACTATATTGAATGCAACATGCTGGCTGTAGGAGGTATTCGGGGTGGTATCTTAACCATAAGGAAGTATTATTTTCTAAAAAATTATATACTATTCTACTCTTTGAATTTTGCTTTTTGTCGGTGTTGGCCTTGCCGGAAGATTTCTAGAAAAAGAAGTATGCCCTGATCGGACAACAGATGCAAAAGTTATGCTCATTTTAGGTTATAGGTCTCCTTTTTTGTGTGCTTACACCCACGGTGTGCAGAACCGTGTGGCCGAGGGATGTGGGTTACCTTCCATGGTTCCATGTGTAGCCATTAAACTCGATAGTCTAGGGCATCATTCATGATATGGTGGGCGAGTCCTCCACCGCGATGGAGTTCGACGCTGTATTGATTGTAACATGCTAGCAGTAGGAGGTACTCAGGAGGCGTATCTCAACCATAGGGAAGTATTTATTTTTTATAAAATTATATACTATTCTACTCTTTGAATTTTGCTTTTTGTCGGTGTTGGCCTCGCCGCAAGCTTTCTAGAAAAAAGGTACGCCCCAAACGAACAACGGACGCAAAAGTTACGCTCATTTTAGGTTATAGGTGTCAATTTTTGTGTGCTTACGCCCACGGTGTGCTGAACCGCGTGGCCGAGGGATGTGGGTTACCTTCTATGGTTCCTTGTGTACCCATAATCTCTATAGTCTAGGCGCGGTTCATGATACAGTGGGCGAGTCCTCCACCACGATGTGGGTTACCTTCCATGGTTCCTTGAGTAGCCATAAACTCGGTAGTCTAGGGGCGGTTCATGATACGGTTGGCGAGTCCACCACCGCGATGGAGTTTGACGTTGTATTGAATGTAACATGCTAGCAGTAGGAGGTACTCTGGACGGGTATCTCAACCATAGGGAAGTATTTATTTTTTATAAAATTATATACTATTCTACTCTTTGAATTTTGCTTTTTGTCGGTGTTGGCCTCGCCGCAAGCTTTCTAGAAAAAAGGTATGCCCCAAACGGACAACTGACGCAAAAGTTATGCTCGTTTTAGGTTATAGGTCTCATTTTTCATGTGCTTACACCTACGGTGTGATGAACCGCGTGGCCGAGGGATGTGGGTTACCTTCCATGGTTCCTTGTGTAGCCATAAACTCGGTAGTTTAGGGGTGGTTCATGATACGGTGGGCGAGTCCTCCACCACGATGGAGTTTGACGTTGTATTGAATGTAAAATGCTAGCAGTAGGAGGTATTCAGGACGGGTATCTCAACCACAGGGAAGTATTTATTTTTTATAAAATTATAAAGTATTCTACTCTTTAAATTTTTCTTTTTGTCTGTGTTGGCCTCGCCACAAGCTTTCTAGAAAAAAGGTATGCCCCGAACGGACAACGGATGCAAAAGTTATGCTCATTTTAGGTTATAGTCTCATTTTTCGTGTGCCACCCACGGTGTGGTGAACCGCGTGGCCGAGAGATGTGGGTTACCTTCCATTGTTCCTTGTGTACCAATAATCTCTATAGTCTAGGCACGGTGCATGATACGGTGGGCGAGTCCTCCACCATGATGGAGTTTGACGCTGTATTGAATGTAACATGCTGGCAGTAGGAGGTTTTCGGGGTGGTATCTTAACCACAGGGAAGTATTTATTTTGTAACAAATTGTATACTATTCGACTTATTTGAATTTTGCTTTTCGTCAGTGTTGGCCTCACCACAAGCTTTCTAGAAAAAAAAAGTATGCCCCGGTCGGACAACGGATGCAAAAGTTATGCTCATTTTAGGTTATAGGTCTCCTTTTTTGTGTGCTTACACCCACGGTGTGCAGAACCGTGTGGCCGAGGGATGTGGGTTACCTTCCATGGTTCCATGTGTAGCCTTAAACTCGGTAGTCTAGGGGCGGTTCATGATACGGTGGGCGAGTCCTCCACCGCGATGGAGTTTGACGTTGTATTGAATGTAACATGCTACCAGTAGGAGGTACTCAGGACAGGTATCTCAACCATAGGGAAGTATTTATTTTTTATAAAATTATGAAGTATTCTACTCTTTGAATTTTGCTTTTTGTCGGTGTTGGCCTCGCCGCAAGCTTTCTAGAAAAAAGGTACGCCCCAAACGAACAACGGACGCAAAAGTTACGCTCATTTTAGGTTATAGGTGTCAATTTTTGTGTGCTTACGCCCACGGTGTGCTGAACCGCGTGGCCGAGGGATGTGGGTTACCTTCCATGGTTCCTTGTGTACCCATAATCTCTATAGTCTAGGCGCGGTTCATGATACAGTGGGCGAGTCCTCCACCACGATGTGGGTTACCTTCCATGGTTCCTTGAGTAGCCATAAACTCGGTAGTCTAGGGGCGGTTCATGATATGGTTGGCGAGTCCACCACCGCGATGGAGTTTGACGTTGTATTGAATGTAACATGCTAGCAGTAGGAGGTACTCTGGACGGGTATCTCAACCATAGGGAAGTATTTATTTTTTATAAAATTATATACTATTCTACTCTTTGAATTTTGCTTTTTGTCGGTGTTGGCCTCGCCGCAAGCTTTCTAGAAAAAAGGTATGCCCCAAATGGACAACTGACGCAAAAGTTATGCTCGTTTTAGGTTATAGGTCTCATTTTTCATGTGCTTACACCCACGGTGTGATGAACCGCGTGGCCGAGGGATGTGGGTTACCTTCCATGGTTCCTTGTGTAGCCATAAACTCGGTAGTTTAGGGGTGGTTCATGATACGGTGGGCGAGTCCTCCACCACGATGGAGTTTGACGTTGTATTGAATGTAAAATGCTAGCAGTAGGAGGTATTCAGGACGGGTATCTCAACCACAGGGAAGTATTTATTTTTTATAAAATTATAAAGTATTCTACTCTTTAAATTTTTCTTTTTGTCTGTGTTGGCCTCGCCACAAGCTTTCTAGAAAAAAGGTATGCCCCGAACGGACAACGGATGCAAAAGTTATGCTCATTTTAGGTTATAGTCTCGTTTTTCGTGTACCACCCACGGTGTGGTGAACCGCGTGGCCGAGAGATGTGGGTTACCTTCCATTGTTCCTTGTGTACCAATAATCTCTATTGTCTAGGCACGGTGCATGATACGGTGGGCGAGTCCTCCACCATGATGGAGTTCGACGCTGTATTGAATGTAACATGCTGGCAGAAGGAGGTTTTCGGGGTGGTATCTTAACCACAGGGAAGTATTTATTTTGTAACAAATTGTATACTATTCTACTTATTTGAATTTTGCTTTTCGTCAGTGTTGGCCTCACCACAAGCTTTCTAGGAAAAAAAAAGTATGCCCCGGTCGGATAACAGATGCAAAAGTTATGCTCATTTTAGGTTATAGGTCTCCTTTTTTGTGTGCTTACACCCACGGTGTGCAGAACCGTGTGGCCGAGGGATGTGGGTTACCTTCCATGGTTCCATGTGTAGCCTTAAACTCGGTAGTCTAGGGGCGGTTCATGATACGGTGGGCGAGTCCTCCACCGCGATGGAGTTTGACGTTGTATTGAATGTAACATGCTACCAGTAGGAGGTACTCAGGATGGGTATCTCAACCATAGGGTAGTATTTATTTTTTATAAAATTATGAAGTATTCTACTCTTTGAATTTTGCTTTTTGTCGGTGTTGGCCTCGCCGCAAGCTTTCTAGAAAAAAGGTACGCCCCAAACGAACAACGGACGCAAAAGTTACGCTCATTTTAGGTTATAGGTGTCAATTTTTGTGTGCTTACGCCCACGGTGTGCTGAACCGCGTGGCCGAGGGATGTGGGTTACCTTCCATGGTTCCTTGTGTACCCATAATCTCTATAGTCTAGGCGCGGTTCATGATACAGTGGGCGAGTCCTCCACCACGATGTGGGTTACCTTCCATGGTTCCTTGAGTAGCCATAAACTCGGTAGTCTAGGGGCGGTTCATGATATGGTTGGCGAGTCCACCACCGCGATGGAGTTTGACGTTGTATTGAATGTAACATGCTAGCAGTAGGAGGTACTCTGGACGGGTATCTCAACCATAGGGAAGTATTTATTTTTTATAAAATTATATACTATTCTACTCTTTGAATTTTGCTTTTTGTCGGTGTTGGCCTCGCCGCAAGCTTTCTAGAAAAAAGGTATGCCCCAAATGGACAACTGACGCAAAAGTTATGCTCGTTTTAGGTTATAGGTCTCATTTTTCATGTGCTTACACCCACGGTGTGATGAACCGCGTGGCCGAGGGATGTGGGTTACCTTCCATGGTTCCTTGTGTAGCCATAAACTCGGTAGTTTAGGGGTGGTTCATGATACGGTGGGCGAGTCCTCCACCACGATGGAGTTTGACGTTGTATTGAATGTAAAATGCTAGCAGTAGGAGGTATTCAGGACGGGTATCTCAACCACAGGGAAGTATTTATTTTTTATAAAATTATAAAGTATTCTACTCTTTAAATTTTTCTTTTTGTCTGTGTTGGCCTCGCCACAAGCTTTCTAGAAAAAAGGTATGCCCCGAACGGACAACGGATGCAAAAGTTATGCTCATTTTAGGTTATAGTCTCGTTTTTCGTGTACCACCCACGGTGTGGTGAACCGCGTGGCCGAGAGATGTGGGTTACCTTCCATTGTTCCTTGTGTACCAATAATCTCTATTGTCTAGGCACGGTGCATGATACGGTGGGCGAGTCCTCCACCATGATGGAGTTCGACGCTGTATTGAATGTAACATGCTGGCAGAAGGAGGTTTTCGGGGTGGTATCTTAACCACAGGGAAGTATTTATTTTGTAACAAATTGTATACTATTCTACTTATTTGAATTTTGCTTTTCGTCAGTGTTGGCCTCACCACAAGCTTTCTAGGAAAAAAAAGTATGCCCCGGTCGGATAACAGATGCAAAAGTTATGCTCATTTTAGGTTATAGGTCTCCTTTTTTGTGTGCTTACACCCACGGTGTGCAGAACCGTGTGGCCGAGGGATGTGGGTTACCTTCCATGGTTCCATGTGTAGCCTTAAACTCGGTAGTCTAGGGGCGGTTCATGATACGGTGGGCGAGTCCTCCACCGCGATGGAGTTTGACGTTGTATTGAATGTAACATGCTACCAGTAGGAGGTACTCAGGATGGGTATCTCAACCATGGGGTAGTATTTATTTTTTATAAAATTATGAAGTATTCTACTCTTTGAATTTTGCTTTTTGTCGGTGTTGGCCTCGCCGCAAGCTTTCTAGAAAAAAGGTACGCCCCAAACGAACAACGGAGCAAAAGTTACGCTCATTTTAGGTTATAGGTGTCAATTTTTGTGTGCTTACGCCCACGGTGTGCTGAACCGCGTGGCCGAGGGATGTGGGTTACCTTCCATGGTTCCTTGTGTACCCATAATCTCTATAGTCTAGGCGCGGTTCATGATACAGTGGGCGAGTCCTCCACCACGATGTGGGTTACCTTCCATGGTTCCTTGAGTAGCCATAAACTCGGTAGTCTAGGGGCGGTTCATGATATGGTTGGCGAGTCCACCACCGCGATGGAGTTTGACGTTGTATTGAATGTAACATGCTAGCAGTAGGAGGTACTCTGGACGGGTATCTCAACCATAGGGAAGTATTTATTTTTTATAAAATTATATACTATTCTACTCTTTGAATTTTGCTTTTTGTCGGTGTTGGCCTCGCCGCAAGCTTTCTAGAAAAAAGGTATGCCCCAAATGGACAACTGACGCAAAAGTTATGCTCGTTTTAGGTTATAGGTCTCATTTTTCATGTGCTTACACCCACGGTGTGATGAACCGCGTGGCCGAGGGATGTGGGTTACCTTCCATGGTTCCTTGTGTAGCCATAAACTCGGTAGTTTAGGGGTGGTTCATGATACGGTGGGCGAGTCCTCCACCACGATGGAGTTTGACGTTGTATTGAATGTAAAATGCTAGCAGTAGGAGGTATTCAGGACGGGTATCTCAACCACAGGGAAGTATTTATTTTTTATAAAATTATAAAGTATTCTACTCTTTAAATTTTTCTTTTTGTCTGTGTTGGCCTCGCCACAAGCTTTCTAGAAAAAAGGTATGCCCCGAACGGACAACGGATGCAAAAGTTATGCTCATTTTAGGTTATAGTCTCGTTTTTCGTGTGCCACCCACGGTGTGGTGAACCGCGTGGCCGAGAGATGTGGGTTACCTTCCATTGTTCCTTGTGTACCAATAATCTCTATTGTCTAGGCACGGTGCATGATACGGTGGGCGAGTCCTCCACCATGATGGAGTTCGACGCTGTATTGAATGTAACATGCTGGCAGAAGGAGGTTTTCGGGGTGGTATCTTAACCACAGGGAAGTATTTATTTTGTAACAAATTGTATACTATTCTACTTATTTGAATTTTGCTTTTCGTCAGTGTTGGCCTCACCACAAGCTTTCTAGGAAAAAAAAGTATGCCCCGGTCGGATAACAGATGCAAAAGTTATGCTCATTTTAGGTTATAGGTCTCCTTTTTTGTGTGCTTACACCCACGGTGTGCAGAACCGTGTGGCCGAGGGATGTGGGTTACCTTCCATGGTTCCATGTGTAGCCTTAAACTCGGTAGTCTAGGGGCGGTTCATGATACGGTGGGCGAGTCCTCCACCGCGATGGAGTTTGACGTTGTATTGAATGTAACATGCTACCAGTAGGAGGTACTCAGGATGGGTATCTCAACCATGGGGAAGTATTTATTTTTTATAAAATTATGAAGTATTCTACTCTTTGAATTTTGCTTTTTGTCGGTGTTGGCCTCGCCGCAAGCTTTCTAGAAAAAAGGTACGCCCCAAACGAACAACGGACGCAAAAGTTACGCTCATTTTAGGTTATAGGTGTCAATTTTTGTGTGCTTACGCCCACGGTGTGCTGAACCGCGTGGCCGAGGGATGTGGGTTACCTTCCATGGTTCCTTGTGTACCCATAATCTCTATAGTCTAGGCGCGGTTCATGATACAGTGGGCGAGTCCTCCACCACGATG
Organism: Eleusine coracana subsp. coracana; assembly: GCA_032690845.1. Classification (NCBI taxonomy): domain Eukaryota; kingdom Viridiplantae; phylum Streptophyta; class Magnoliopsida; order Poales; family Poaceae; genus Eleusine; species Eleusine coracana. The sequence goes on from MU847709.1 coordinate 21,864, forward strand.
TGGGTTACCTTCCATGGTTCCTTGAGTAGCCATAAACTCGGTAGTCTAGGGGCGGTTCATGATATGGTTGGCGAGTCCACCACCGCGATGGAGTTTGACGTTGTATTGAATGTAACATGCTAGCGGTAGGAGGTACTCTGGACGGGTATCTCAACCATAGGGAAGTATTTATTTTTTATAAAATTATATACTATTCTACTCTTTGAATTTTGCTTTTTGTCGGTGTTGGCCTCGCCGCAAGCTTTCTAGAAAAAAGGTATGCCCCAAATGGACAACTGACGCAAAAGTTATGCTCGTTTTAGGTTATAGGTCTCATTTTTCATGTGCTTACACCCACGGTGTGATGAACCGCGTGGCCGAGGGATGTGGGTTACCTTCCATGGTTCCTTGTGTAGCCATAAACTCGGTAGTTTAGGGGTGGTTCATGATACGGTGGGCGAGTCCTCCACCACGATGGAGTTTGACGTTGTATTGAATGTAAAATGCTAGCAGTAGGAGGTATTCAGGACGGGTATCTCAACCACAGGGAAGTATTTATTTTTTATAAAATTATAAAGTATTCTACTCTTTAAATTTTTCTTTTTGTCTGTGTTGGCCTCGCCACAAGCTTTCTAGAAAAAAGGTATGCCCCGAACGGACAACGGATGCAAAAGTTATGCTCATTTTAGGTTATAGTCTCATTTTTCGTGTGCCACCCACGGTGTGGTGAACCGCGTGGCCGAGAGATGTGGGTTACCTTCCATTGTTCCTTGTGTACCAATAATCTCTATTGTCTAGGCACGGTGCATGATACGGTGGGCGAGTCCTCCACCATGATGGAGTTCGACGCTGTATTGAATGTAACATGCTGGCAGAAGGAGGTTTTCGGGGTGGTATCTTAACCACAGGGAAGTATTTATTTTGTAACAAATTGTATACTATTCTACTTATTTGAATTTTGCTTTTCGTCAGTGTTGGCCTCACCACAAGCTTTCTAGGAAAAAAAAGTATGCCCCGGTCGGATAACAGATGCAAAAGTTATGCTCATTTTAGGTTATAGGTCTCCTTTTTTGTGTGCTTACACCCACGGTGTGCAGAACCGTGTGGCCGAGGGATGTGGGTTACCTTCCATGGTTCCATGTGTAGCCTTAAACTCGGTAGTCTAGGGGCGGTTCATGATACGGTGGGCGAGTCCTCCACCGCGATGGAGTTTGACGTTGTATTGAATGTAACATGCTACCAGTAGGAGGTACTCAGGATGGGTATCTCAACCATGGGGAAGTATTTATTTTTTATAAAATTATGAAGTATTCTACTCTTTGAATTTTGCTTTTTGTCGGTGTTGGCCTCGCCGCAAGCTTTCTAGAAAAAAGGTACGCCCCAAACGAACAACGGACGCAAAAGTTACGCTCATTTTAGGTTATAGGTGTCAATTTTTGTGTGCTTACGCCCACGGTGTGCTGAACCGCGTGGCCGAGGGATGTGGGTTACCTTCCATGGTTCCTTGTGTACCCATAATCTCTATAGTCTAGGCGCGGTTCATGATACAGTGGGCGAGTCCTCCACCACGATGTGGGTTACCTTCCATGGTTCCTTGAGTAGCCATAAACTCGGTAGTCTAGGGGCGGTTCATGATATGGTTGGCGAGTCCACCACCGCGATGGAGTTTGACGTTGTATTGAATGTAACATGCTAGCGGTAGGAGGTACTCTGGACGGGTATCTCAACCATAGGGAAGTATTTATTTTTTATAAAATTATATACTATTCTACTCTTTGAATTTTGCTTTTTGTCGGTGTTGGCCTCGCCGCAAGCTTTCTAGAAAAAAGGTATGCCCCAAATGGACAACTGACGCAAAAGTTATGCTCGTTTTAGGTTATAGGTCTCATTTTTCATGTGCTTACACCCACGGTGTGATGAACCGCGTGGCCGAGGGATGTGGGTTACCTTCCATGGTTCCTTGTGTACCCATAAACTCGGTAGTTTAGGGGTGGTTCATGATACGGTGGGCGAGTCCTCCACCACGATGGAGTTTGACGTTGTATTGAATGTAAAATGCTAGCAGTAGGAGGTATTCAGGACGGGTATCTCAACCACAGGGAAGTATTTATTTTTTATAAAATTATAAAGTATTCTACTCTTTAAATTTTTCTTTTTGTCTGTGTTGGCCTCGCCACAAGCTTTCTAGAAAAAAGGTATGCCCCGAACGGACAACGGATGCAAAAGTTATGCTCATTTTAGGTTATAGTCTCATTTTTCGTGTGCCACCCACGGTGTGGTGAACCGCGTGGCCGAGAGATGTGGGTTACCTTCCATTGTTCCTTGTGTACCAATAATCTCTATTGTCTAGGCACGGTGCATGATACGGTGGGCGAGTCCTCCACCATGATGGAGTTCGACGCTGTATTGAATGTAACATGCTGGCAGAAGGAGGTTTTCGGGGTGGTATCTTAACCACAGGGAAGTATTTATTTTGTAACAAATTGTATACTATTCTACTTATTTGAATTTTGCTTTTCGTCAGTGTTGGCCTCACCACAAGCTTTCTAGGAAAAAAAAGTATGCCCCGGTCGGATAACAGATGCAAAAGTTATGCTCATTTTAGGTTATAGGTCTCCTTTTTTGTGTGCTTACACCCACGGTGTGCAGAACCGTGTGGCCGAGGGATGTGGGTTACCTTCCATGGTTCCATGTGTAGCCTTAAACTCGGTAGTCTAGGGGCGGTTCATGATACGGTGGGCGAGTCCTCCACCGCGATGGAGTTTGACGTTGTATTGAATGTAACATGCTACCAGTAGGAGGTACTCAGGATGGGTATCTCAACCATGGGGAAGTATTTATTTTTTATAAAATTATGAAGTATTCTACTCTTTGAATTTTGCTTTTTGTCGGTGTTGGCCTCGCCGCAAGCTTTCTAGAAAAAAGGTACGCCCCAAACGAACAACGGACGCAAAAGTTACGCTCATTTTAGGTTATAGGTGTCAATTTTTGTGTGCTTACGCCCACGGTGTGCTGAACCGCGTGGCCGAGGGATGTGGGTTACCTTCCATGGTTCCTTGTGTACCCATAATCTCTATAGTCTAGGCGCGGTTCATGATACAGTGGGCGAGTCCTCCACCACGATGTGGGTTACCTTCCATGGTTCCTTGAGTAGCCATAAACTCGGTAGTCTAGGGGCGGTTCATGATATGGTTGGCGAGTCCACCACCGCGATGGAGTTTGACGTTGTATTGAATGTAACATGCTAGCGGTAGGAGGTACTCTGGACGGGTATCTCAACCATAGGGAAGTATTTATTTTTTATAAAATTATATACTATTCTACTCTTTGAATTTTGCTTTTTGTCGGTGTTGGCCTCGCCGCAAGCTTTCTAGAAAAAAGGTATGCCCCAAATGGACAACTGACGCAAAAGTTATGCTCGTTTTAGGTTATAGGTCTCATTTTTCATGTGCTTACACCCACGGTGTGATGAACCGCGTGGCCGAGGGATGTGGGTTACCTTCCATGGTTCCTTGTGTACCCATAAACTCGGTAGTTTAGGGGTGGTTCATGATACGGTGGGCGAGTCCTCCACCACGATGGAGTTTGACGTTGTATTGAATGTAAAATGCTAGCAGTAGGAGGTATTCAGGACGGGTATCTCAACCACAGGGAAGTATTTATTTTTTATAAAATTATAAAGTATTCTACTCTTTAAATTTTTCTTTTTGTCTGTGTTGGCCTCGCCACAAGCTTTCTAGAAAAAAGGTATGCCCCGAACGGACAACGGATGCAAAAGTTATGCTCATTTTAGGTTATAGTCTCATTTTTCGTGTGCCACCCACGGTGTGGTGAACCGCGTGGCCGAGAGATGTGGGTTACCTTCCATTGTTCCTTGTGTACCAATAATCTCTATTGTCTAGGCACGGTGCATGATACGGTGGGCGAGTCCTCCACCATGATGGAGTTCGACGCTGTATTGAATGTAACATGCTGGCAGAAGGAGGTTTTCGGGGTGGTATCTTAACCACAGGGAAGTATTTATTTTGTAACAAATTGTATACTATTCTACTTATTTGAATTTTGCTTTTCGTCAGTGTTGGCCTCACCACAAGCTTTCTAGGAAAAAAAAGTATGCCCCGGTCGGATAACAGATGCAAAAGTTATGCTCATTTTAGGTTATAGGTCTCCTTTTTTGTGTGCTTACACCCACGGTGTGCAGAACCGTGTGGCCGAGGGATGTGGGTTACCTTCCATGGTTCCATGTGTAGCCTTAAACTCGGTAGTCTAGGGGCGGTTCATGATACGGTGGGCGAGTCCTCCACCGCGATGGAGTTTGACGTTGTATTGAATGTAACATGCTACCAGTAGGAGGTACTCAGGATGGGTATCTCAACCATGGGGAAGTATTTATTTTTTATAAAATTATGAAGTATTCTACTCTTTGAATTTTGCTTTTTGTCGGTGTTGGCCTCGCCGCAAGCTTTCTAGAAAAAAGGTACGCCCCAAACGAACAACGGACGCAAAAGTTACGCTCATTTTAGGTTATAGGTGTCAATTTTTGTGTGCTTACGCCCACGGTGTGCTGAACCGCGTGGCCGAGGGATGTGGGTTACCTTCCATGGTTCCTTGTGTACCCATAATCTCTATAGTCTAGGCGCGGTTCATGATACAGTGGGCGAGTCCTCCACCACGATGTGGGTTACCTTCCATGGTTCCTTGAGTAGCCATAAACTCGGTAGTCTAGGGGCGGTTCATGATATGGTTGGCGAGTCCACCACCGCGATGGAGTTTGACGTTGTATTGAATGTAACATGCTAGCGGTAGGAGGTACTCTGGACGGGTATCTCAACCATAGGGAAGTATTTATTTTTTATAAAATTATATACTATTCTACTCTTTGAATTTTGCTTTTTGTCGGTGTTGGCCTCGCCGCAAGCTTTCTAGAAAAAAGGTATGCCCCAAATGGACAACTGACGCAAAAGTTATGCTCGTTTTAGGTTATAGGTCTCATTTTTCATGTGCTTACACCCACGGTGTGATGAACCGCGTGGCCGAGGGATGTGGGTTACCTTCCATGGTTCCTTGTGTACCCATAAACTCGGTAGTTTAGGGGTGGTTCATGATACGGTGGGCGAGTCCTCCACCACGATGGAGTTTGACGTTGTATTGAATGTAAAATGCTAGCAGTAGGAGGTATTCAGGACGGGTATCTCAACCACAGGGAAGTATTTATTTTTTATAAAATTATAAAGTATTCTACTCTTTAAATTTTTCTTTTTGTCTGTGTTGGCCTCGCCACAAGCTTTCTAGAAAAAAGGTATGCCCCGAACGGACAACGGATGCAAAAGTTATGCTCATTTTAGGTTATAGTCTCATTTTTCGTGTGCCACCCACGGTGTGGTGAACCGCGTGGCCGAGAGATGTGGGTTACCTTCCATTGTTCCTTGTGTACCAATAATCTCTATTGTCTAGGCACGGTGCATGATACGGTGGGCGAGTCCTCCACCATGATGGAGTTCGACGCTGTATTGAATGTAACATGCTGGCAGAAGGAGGTTTTCGGGGTGGTATCTTAACCACAGGGAAGTATTTATTTTGTAACAAATTGTATACTATTCTACTTATTTGAATTTTGCTTTTCGTCAGTGTTGGCCTCACCACAAGCTTTCTAGGAAAAAAAAGTATGCCCCGGTCGGATAACAGATGCAAAAGTTATGCTCATTTTAGGTTATAGGTCTCCTTTTTTGTGTGCTTACACCCACGGTGTGCAGAACCGTGTGGCCGAGGGATGTGGGTTACCTTCCATGGTTCCATGTGTAGCCTTAAACTCGGTAGTCTAGGGGCGGTTCATGATACGGTGGGCGAGTCCTCCACCGCGATGGAGTTTGACGTTGTATTGAATGTAACATGCTACCAGTAGGAGGTACTCAGGATGGGTATCTCAACCATGGGGAAGTATTTATTTTTTATAAAATTATGAAGTATTCTACTCTTTGAATTTTGCTTTTTGTCGGTGTTGGCCTCGCCGCAAGCTTTCTAGAAAAAAGGTACGCCCCAAACGAACAACGGACGCAAAAGTTACGCTCATTTTAGGTTATAGGTGTCAATTTTTGTGTGCTTACGCCCACGGTGTGCTGAACCGCGTGGCCGAGGGATGTGGGTTACCTTCCATGGTTCCTTGTGTACCCATAATCTCTATAGTCTAGGCGCGGTTCATGATACAGTGGGCGAGTCCTCCACCACGATGTGGGTTACCTTCCATGGTTCCTTGAGTAGCCATAAACTCGGTAGTCTAGGGGCGGTTCATGATATGGTTGGCGAGTCCACCACCGCGATGGAGTTTGACGTTGTATTGAATGTAACATGCTAGCGGTAGGAGGTACTCTGGACGGGTATCTCAACCATAGGGAAGTATTTATTTTTTATAAAATTATATACTATTCTACTCTTTGAATTTTGCTTTTTGTCGGTGTTGGCCTCGCCGCAAGCTTTCTAGAAAAAAGGTATGCCCCAAATGGACAACTGACGCAAAAGTTATGCTCGTTTTAGGTTATAGGTCTCATTTTTCATGTGCTTACACCCACGGTGTGATGAACCGCGTGGCCGAGGGATGTGGGTTACCTTCCATGGTTCCTTGTGTACCCATAAACTCGGTAGTTTAGGGGTGGTTCATGATACGGTGGGCGAGTCCTCCACCACGATGGAGTTTGACGTTGTATTGAATGTAAAATGCTAGCAGTAGGAGGTATTCAGGACGGGTATCTCAACCACAGGGAAGTATTTATTTTTTATAAAATTATAAAGTATTCTACTCTTTAAATTTTTCTTTTTGTCTGTGTTGGCCTCGCCACAAGCTTTCTAGAAAAAAGGTATGCCCCGAACGGACAACGGATGCAAAAGTTATGCTCATTTTAGGTTATAGTCTCATTTTTCGTGTGCCACCCACGGTGTGGTGAACCGCGTGGCCGAGAGATGTGGGTTACCTTCCATTGTTCCTTGTGTACCAATAATCTCTATTGTCTAGGCACGGTGCATGATACGGTGGGCGAGTCCTCCACCATGATGGAGTTCGACGCTGTATTGAATGTAACATGCTGGCAGAAGGAGGTTTTCGGGGTGGTATCTTAACCACAGGGAAGTATTTATTTTGTAACAAATTGTATACTATTCTACTTATTTGAATTTTGCTTTTCGTCAGTGTTGGCCTCACCACAAGCTTTCTAGAAAAAAAAAGTATGCCCCGGTCGGACAACGGATGCAAAAGTTATGCTCATTTTAGTTTATGTGTCTCCTTTTTTGTGTGCTTACACCCACGGTGTGCAGAACCGTGTGGCCGAGGGATGTGGGTTACCTTCCATGGTTCCTTGTGTAGCCATAAACTCGGTAGTCTAGGGGTGGTTCATGATACAGTGGCCGAGTCCTCCACCGCGATGGAGTTTGACGTTGTATTGAATGTAACATGCTAGCAGTAGGAGGTACTCAGGACAGGTATCTCAACCATAGGGAAGTATTTATTTTTTACAAATTTATAGAGTATTCTACTCTTTGAATTTTGCTTTTTGTCGTTGTTGGGCTCGCCGCAAGCTTTCTAGAAAAAAAGTATGCCTCGAACAAACAATGGACACAAAAGTTATGCTCGTTTTAGGTTATAGGTCTCCTTTTTCATGTGCTTACACCCACGGTGTGCAGAACCGTGTGGCCGAGGGATGTGGGTTACCTTCCATGGTTCCTTGTGTAGCCATAAACTCGGTAGTCTAGGGGTGGTTCATGATACGGTTGGCGAGTCCTCCACCGCGATGGAGTTTGACGTTGTATTGAATGTAACATGCTAGCAGTAGGAGGTACTCTAGACGGGTATCTCAATCATAGGGAAGTATTTATTTTTTATAAAATTATATACTATTCTACTCTCTGAATTTTGCTTTTTGTCGGTGTTGGCCTCGCCGCAAGATTTCTGGAAAAAAGGTATGCCCCAAACGGACAACTGACGCAAAAGTTACGCTCGTTTTAGGTTATAGGTCTCATTTTTCGTGTGCTTACACCCACGGTGTGATGAACCGCGTGGCCGAGGGATGTGGGTTACCTTCCATGGTTCCTTGTGTAGCCATAAACTCGGTAGTCTAGGGGTGGTTCATGATACGGTGGGCGAGTCCTCCACCACGATGGAGTTTGACGTTGTATTGAATGTAACATGCTAGCAGTAGGAGGTATTCAGGACGGGTATCTCAACCATAGGGAAGTATTTATTTTTTATTAAATTATAAAGTATTCTACTCTTTGAATTTTTCTTTTTGTCGGTGTTGGCCTCGCCACAAGCTTTCTAGAAAAAAGTTATGCCCCGAACGGACAACGGATGCAAAAGTTATGCTCATTTTAGGTTATAGTCTCATTTTTCGTGTGCCACCCACGGTGTGGTGAACTGCGTGGCCGAGAGATGTGGGTTACGTTCCATTGTTTCCTGTGTACCAATAATCTCTATAGTCTAGGCACGGTGCATGATACGGTGGGCGAGTCCTCCACCATGATGGAGTTTGACGTTGTATTGAATGTAACATGCTGGCAGTAGGAGGTTTTCGGGGTGGTATCTTAACCACAGGGAAGTATTTATTTTGTAACAAATTGTATACTATTCTACTTATTTGAATTTTGCTTTTCGTCAGTGTTGGCCTCACCACAAGCTTTCTAGGAAAAAAAAGTATGCCCCGGTCGGATAACAGATGCAAAAGTTATGCTCATTTTAGTTTATGTGTCTCCTTTATTGTGTGCTTACACCCACGGTGTGCAGAACCGTGTGGCCGAGGGATGTGGGTTACCTTCCATGGTTCCTTGTGTAGCCATAAACTCGGTAGTCTAGGGGTGGTTCATGATACAGTGGGCGAGTCCTCCACCGCGATGGAGTTTGACGTTGTATTGAATGTAACATGCTAGGAGTAGGAGGTATTCAGGACAGGTATCTCAACCATAGGGAAGTATTTATTTTTTACAAAATTATAAATTTTTTCTACTCTTTGAATTTTGCTTTTTGTCAGTGTTGGCCTCGCCGCAAGCTTTCTAGAAAAAAGGTATGCCCCGAACGGACAACGGATGCAAAAGTTACGCTCATTTTAGGTTATAGGTCAAATTTTGAATGTGCTTAGACCCATAGTGTGACGAACCACGTGGCCGAGGGATGTGGGTTACCTTCCATGGTTCCTTGTGTACGAAAAATCTCTATAGTCTAGGCGCGGTTCATGATACGGTGGGCGAGTCCTCCTCCACGATGGAGTTCGACGCTGTATTGAATATAACATGCTGACAGTAGGAGGTATTCGGGATGGTATCATAACCATAGGGAAGTATTTATTTTGTACAATATTATATACTATTCTACTCTTTGAATCTCACTTTTTGTCGGTGGTGGCCTTGCCGTAAGCTTTCTAGAAAAAAAGTATGCCTCGATCGGACAACGGATGCAAAAGTTATGCTTGTTTTAGGTTATATGTCTCCTTTTTTGTGTGCTTACACCCACGGTGTGCTGAACTGTATGGCTGAGGGATGTGGGTTACCTTCCATGGTTCCTTGTGTAGCCATAAACTTGGTAGTCTAGGGGCGGTTCATGATACGATGGGCGATAATGAGGACATCACCATGCTGGATATGCGCATATCATGGCCTTCCCCAAGTTACAAGTCGTCACCAACTCGGTCGCCGTGTTCGTCTTGGATTCAGCCGACACCCTTTCACGGTTTTGATGATATCTCCCACATCCGACGTCCAAACGAGGCGTTCTTTGATGCGATGGAAAGAGGACGACGACGCCGTCGTTTCGGTTCTGGTCCTAGCTCCAGAAGGGTCGTGAGTCATAATATGTGACCATGACAAGGTGCTGTGTCACCTATTTTGGGCCAACTTGGCCATGTATCGTGTCGGGCCTTAAGCCCATGTTGTGGGTGCCCCCCCCTGGTCGACCCAACCCTAGGACGTATTTGTTTCCTACATAAATTCAGTAGCCGCCGTCTTTTAGTGTCGGGTTTTGTTTAGTTCAGTTTTCCAGAGAGAAACTTGATGGAATTATTGTAACTGTGGCGACAAGTCCTTTTACAGTAATCCAGGGCCCCAGTTCTTGTTCTACACCACTGTGGCGATTAGTCCTTTTGTGATCAGAGCTTGAACCTTTTCTTGTGATTCACTTCATCCATATTTGCAATTTTAGATTGCGTGTTTATCCTCTCTTGCTTGGGTTCTCGATTTCGCTTGCAGGAACAATCAAGTTGTGCTTGGTGTAACGGTTGCGGGGTTGGATCGTGTCTGATTCACGCCGGGTCGTCGACGCCGAGTTCCCCAAATTCGAGTTTATTCCCTTACCTCTCGGAAGATCGGGCCATATCTACATCATGTGGTATCAGATTTCCAAGTTCCCCGTGAGGTATTATCGTGTTCTTCCCTTTAGATTCGTTTGTGTTCATCACCTTTTGTCCACGAAAAAGCCTACAAAAAAAAATTTCCCCACCATCCCAGACACTGTTTAGCCTTTGCATAATTTAATTTCAGAGTCCGTAGTATTGAGTTTGTGTCCTAGTCGAGTTCAGTTGCTGGTTTGAATTTGTGTTTCGATTCGGTTTGTGTTTTGATCACCACTGCACACCATCATCACCATCGTGTTTTCCATTGGATTCACCATCGTGTCACCCACCCACCACACCCACAATCTGCTGCCAACAAAACAACCCTATCCGATTTGGTTTCCCCCCCCCCCCCCCTCACCCCTCAAACCCTATCTTGACATACCTTCGGTAAAACAGGCATAACTTTTCGCTCGTTGCTCTGATTGGGCTGAAATTTTTACAGCAGATTCTTGACTCAAAGTTGAGGTGACCCACACTCGGCTCCGCCCTGTGTGCCCTCGTCAAAAAATTCAACAAAAATCGGGAAAAAATAGAAAAAAAATTGTCAAGTCAAAAATAGCGCTTTCGGTGAAACTTTGTGATTTTGCCTACCCTTTGTTTTTCCTCTGTTTGAGTTGAAACTTCTTGTGGTTCCTTCCTTTGTGTTCCTCTATCACCGAAAAATAGTGGAAAAATCATACAAAAAAATCAAGATTTTGATTTGCACCCCCCCCCCCCCCCCCCCCTGAAAATTCTAAGTCTGTGAAGTATGTTTTGTTCCTTGTTGCCTTTTCCATTGTTCTTTGCCATTGTTCTTGCTGTCACAACTGTTTTTCAACACGATTCTTTTGCCAGCAATTAGGACACTGCTTTGGACATTTATTCAGTGCTACTATCTGTTATTGAATTGTGTTCCAGTGACATACATATTAGCCTTCCAAGCTATACATATTACAGCACAGGTTTCTTCCTTGCAACTGTTACATCCAAGCTCAACTACAGATTGTGTCGACCTGTTTGGCTTTGGTAAGAACACTTGCAAGATTGTGATACATTGCTTCTGATATTGTTTTCCACTTTCTACACCCTCTTCTGCCTGATAGTTGATAGGGCTAATCTTTTTGTTTAGTCTTGTCTTTTGCTTTTTAACTATGTCAGAAAAAGGGAAAGGGACACCTGGAGAGTTGGAGTCCCCTACAGACTTCAATGATTGCGTCTCCAAGGCCGAGCTCACGAAGCTTCTTGCGGACCAGCGTACATTCATGGAAACAAAGTTTGCCGAGTTGATGGGTCACATCAACACTGTTGTCCACCGCATTGAGGATGTTGAACGACAACCTCCACCTCAACGAGCTGCTGCTGATGATGATTTTGATCGTGATGCAGACCGTCTTCACCGTAATCAACACGGTATGGGAGGTAATAACAATCGTGGTAATTCTGATACTTTTGTTAAGCCCAAATTTAACATACCACCTTTTGCCGGTAGTGCTGACCCAGAAGCATATTTAGATTGGGAACTTTCTATTGAACAGAAATTTTGATTCTCATTTAGTTCCTGTTGAGCATAGAGTTAGACTTGCTACTAGTGAGTTTACAGGTTTTGCTCTCTTTTGGTGGAATGATCTTTGCAATACTAATGCTGCTATACCTGCCACTTGGCCTATTTTGAAACAACGCATGAAATCTCGTTTTGTTCCTCCTTATTACCAACGTGATTTACGTTTGAAATTACAATCTTTAACACAAGGTAGTAAAACAGTAGAGGAATATTATCAGAAATTGCTTATTGGTTTAGCACGTTGTGATATACATGAAGATGATCTTGCAACTAGTGCTAGATTTTTTGGTGGTTTGAACCGTGATATCCAGAATATTGTTGACTATAAAGAGTGGAATAGGTTTAGCCAATTGTATCATATTGCTCTTAAGGCTGAACGAGAAGTACAGGGACGTTTTCTACAACAATCTTGCAGGTCCAACACTGAGCAATATCTCCAGCAATGCACTGGAGTAGAGAACTTGAAGAGTCATATTGCTAAGACACCAGCAACAACTTTTTCTCTTGCGCCTACTTCTGCGGCACAATCGTCTAGTGTGCAGCACCAACACCAGAAGAAGGTTACTACTTCTGGTACTAGGAGTGGCTCCTCCACCACCATTATTTGCCACCGCTGCAAGGGCATGGGACATGTCATGAAGGATTGCCCTAGTCGTCATGCTTTCATCGCTACCGCTGATGGGTATGAAAGTTCTAGTGATGTTTAAGATGAATTTGCTCGTATGCCTAACCTTGTTGCAGATTCGATGGAGGAGCAGGAGACTACCGCCATTGATTCTATTGCTGCCACCGCGGGCTTTCCTAGCCTCATTGTACAGCGCGTGTTGACCACTCGGGTGGGACAAGAGGAAGAACAACAACGCAACAATTTATTCTACATGTACCTCATTATTGCGGACCACCGTGTTCTCACCATCATTGATACTGGGAGCTGTAACAACTTGGTAAGTTCTGATTTGGTAAGCAAACTTGGCTTGACAACGCATGCACTACATCAGCCCTACCATATCAAATGGTTCAACAATAGTGGTACGACACAAGTAACTCGATCAGCACGCATACACTTTTCAGAAGGTTCTTATCAAGATTTTGCTGATTTTCATGTTGTACCTATGCAAGCATGTTCGCTTTTATTAGGCCGTCCATGGGAATATGATACGGATGCTGCCCATCATGGTAGAACAAATACATATACATTCGTGCATAACGACAGGAATATTACTTTGCGTCCGTTATTGCCTGCTGATATTAGAAATCATTTTAAACTGTTTGCTGAAAATACTTAGAATAAACATGATAACAAACAACTTTCTGATGTTAAACATGAGGCTATTCAGTTAAAGGGAGGTGCTTTTCTTGCTATGACATCTACTATTCCTGATCTTTGTGATAATCATGATGCACCTTGCTATACTATGCTTTGTCATGATATATCTTCTATTGATGGTCATGTATCTTGTACTTTGTATTCTGCTAGTACTAACCTTTTGCAGGAGATTGATGCTGAGATGGAGTCGAGGGCGACTCCAATTCAAGAAGGGGAGGATGATGAGGACATCACCATGCTGGATACGCGCATATCATGGCCGTCCCCAAGTTACAAGTCGTCACCAACTCGGTCGCCGTGTTCATCTCAGATTCAGCCGACACCCTTTCACGGTTTTAATGATATCTCCCACATCCGACGTCCAAACGAGGCGTTCTTTGATGCGATGGAAAGAGGACGACGACGCCGTCGTTTTGGTTCTGGTCCTAGCTCCAGAAGGGTCGTGAGTCATAATATGTGACCATGACAAGGTGCTGTGTCACCTATTTTGGGCCAACTTGGCCATGTATCGTGTCGGGCCTTAAGCCCATGTTGTGGACGCCCCCCCTGGTCGCCCCAACCCTAGGACGTCTTTGTTTCCTACATAAACTCAGTAGCCACCGTCTTTTAGTCTCGGGTTTTGTTTAGTTCAGTTTTCCAGACGAGAAACTTGATCGAATTATTGTAACTGTGGCGGCAAGTCCTTTTACAGTAATCCAGGGCCCCTGTTCTTGTTCTACACCACTGTGGCGATTAGTCCTTTTGTCATCAGAGCTTGAACCTTTTCTTGTGATTCACTTCATCCATATTTGCAATTTCAGATTGCGTGTTTATCCTCTCTTGCTTGTGTTCTCGATTTCGCTTGCAGCAACAATCAAGTTGTGCTTGGTGTAACGGTTGCGGGGTTGGATCGTGTCTGATTCACGCCGGGTCGTCGACGCCGAGTTCCCCAAACTCGATTTTATTCCCTTACCTCTCGGAAGATCGGGCCATATCTACATCAGGCGAGTCCTCCAGCGCGATGGAGTTCGACGTTGTATTGAATGTAACATGCAAGCAGTAGGAGGTACTCAGGACGGGTATCTCAACCATAAGGAAGTATTAATTTTTTATAAAATTATATACTATTCTACTCATTGAATTTTGCTTTTTGTCGGTGTTGGCCTCGTCGCAAGCTTTCTAGAAAAAAGTTATGCCCGAAACGGACAACTGACGCAAAAGTTACACTTGTTTTAGGTTATAGGTCTCATTTTTCGTGTGCTTACATCCACGGAGTGATGAACCGCGTGGCCGAGGGATGTGGGTTACCTTCCATGGTTCCTTGTGTACCCATAATCTTTGTAGTCTAGGCGTGGTTCATGATACGGTGGGCGAGTTCTCCACCACGATGGAGTTTGACGCTGTATTGAATGTAACATGCTGGCAGTAGGAGGTACTCGGGGTGGTATCTTAACCATAGGGAAGTATTTATTTTGGAAAATATTATATAGTATTCTACTCTTTGAATTTTGCCTTTTGTCGATGTTGGCCTCGCCGCAAGATTCTAGAATAAAAAGTATGCCCCAATTGGACAACGGATGCAAAAGTTATGCTCATTTTAGGTTATAGGTCTTCTTTTTTGTGTGCTTACACCCACGGTGTGCAGAACCGTGTGGCCGAGGTATGTGGGTTACCTTCCATGGTTCCTTGAGTAGCCATAAACTCGGTAGTCTAGGGGCAATTCATGATACAGTGGGCGAGTCCTCGACCGCGATGGAGTTTGACGTTGTATTGAATGTAACATGCTAGCAGTAGGAGGTACTCAGGACGGGTATCTCAACCATAGGGAAGTATTTATTTTTTATAAAATTACAAATTTTTCTACTCTTTGAATTTTGCTTTTTGTCGGCGTTGGCCTCGCCGCAAGCTTTCTAGAAAAAAGGTATACCCCGAACGGACAACGGACACAAAAGTTACGCTCATTTTAGGATATAGGTCTCATTTTTCATGTGCTTAGACCCACGGTGTGATGAACCACGTGGCCGAGGGATGTGGGTTACCTTCCATGGTTCCTTGTGTACCCATAATCTCTATAGTCTAGGCGCGGTTCATGATACGATGGGCGAGTCCTCCACCACGAGGGAGTTCGACGCTGTATTGAATGTAACATGCTGACAGTAGGACGTATTCGGGGTGATATCATAACCATAGGAAGTATTTATTTTATACAATATTATATACTATTCGACTCTTTGAATCTCGCTTTTTGTCGGTCGTGGCCTCGCCGCAAGCTTTTTAGAAGAAAAAGTAGTCCCCGATCGGACAACGGATGCAAAAGTTATGCTTGTTTTAGGTTATAGGTCTCCTTTTTCATGTGCTTACACCCACGGTGTGCTGAACTGTATGGCCGAGGGATGTGGGTTACCTTCCATGGTTCCTTGTGTAGCCATAAACTTGGTAGTCTAGGGGCGGTTCATGATACGATGGGCGAGTCCTCCACCGCGATAGAGTTCGATGTTGTATTGAATGTAAGATGCTAGCAGTAGGACGTACTCAGGACGGGTATCTCAACCATAAGGAAGTATTGATTTTTTATAAAATTATATACTATTCTACTCATTGAATTTTGCTTTTTGTCGGTGTTGGCCTCGTTGCAAGCTTTCTAGAAAAAAGTTATGCCCCGAACGGACAACTGACGCAAAAGTTACACTTGTTTTAGTTTATAGGTCTCATTTTTCGTGTGCTTACATCCACGGTGTGATGAACCGCGTGGCCGAGGGATGTGGGTTACCTTCCATGGTTCCTTGTGTACCCATAATCTCTGTAGTCTAGGCGCAGTTCATGATACGGCGGGCGAGTCCCCCACCACGATGGAGTTTGACACTGTATTGAATGTAACATGCTGGCAATAGGAGGTATTCAGGGTGGTATCTTAACCATAGGGAAGCATTTATTTTGTAAAATATTATATAGTATTCTACTCTTTGAATTTTGCTTTTTGTCGGTGTTGGCCTTGCCGCAAGTTTCTAGAAGAAAAAGTAGTCCCCGATCGGACAACGGATGCAAAAGTTATGCTTGTTTTAGGTTATAGGTCTCCTTTTTCATGTGCATACACCCATGGTGTGCTGAACTGTATGGCCGAGGGATGTGGGTTACCTTCCATGGTTCCTTGTGTAGCCATAAACATGGTAGTCTAGGGGTGGTTCATGATATGATGGGCGAGTTCTCCACCGCGATAGAGTTCGACATTGTATTGAATGTAACATGCTAGCAGTAGGAGGTACTCAGGGCGGGTATCTCAACCATAAGGAAGTATTGATTTTTTATAAAATTATATACTATTCTACTCTTTGAATTTTGCTTTTTGTCGGTGTTGGCCTCGTTGCAAGCTTTCTAAAAAAAAGTTATGCCCCGAACGGACAACTGACGCAAAAGTTACACTTGTTTTAGGTTATAGGTCTCAATTTTCGTGTGCTTACATCCACGGTGTAATGAACCGCGTGGCCGAGGGATGTGGGTTACCTTCCATGGTTCCTTGTGTACCCATAATCTCTGTAGTCTAGGCGCAGTTCATGATACGGTGGGCGAGTCCCCCACCGCGATGGAGTTTGACGTTGTATTGAATGTAACATGCTAGCAGTAGGAGGTACTCAGGACGGGTATCTCAACCATAGGGAAGTATTTATTTTTTATAAAATTATAAATTTTCTACTCTTTGAATTTTGCTTTTTGTCGGTGTTGGCCTTGCCGCAAGCTTTCTAGAAGAAAAGTAGTACCCCGATCGGACAACGGACTGCAAAGTTATGCTTCGTTTTAGGTTATAGGTCTCCTTTTTCATGTGCATACACCCATGGTGTGCTGAACCTGTATGGCCGAGGGATGTGGGTTACCTTCCATGGTTCCTTGTGTAGCCATAAACATGGTAGTCTAGGGGTGGTTCATGATATGATGGGCGAGTTCTCCACCGCGATAGAGTTCGACATTGTATTGAATGTAACATGCTAGCAGTAGGAGGTACTCAGGGCGGGTATCTCAACCATAAGGAAGTATTGATTTTTTATAAAATTATATACTATTCTACTCTTTGAATTTTGCTTTTTGTCGGTGTTGGCCTCGTTGCAAGCTTTCTAAAAAAAAAGTTATGCCCCGAACGGACAACTGACGCAAAAGTTACACTTGTTTTAGGTTATAGGTCTCAATTTTCGTGTGCTTACATCCACGGTGTAATGAACCGCGTGGCCGAGGGATGTGGGTTACCTTCCATGGTTCCTTGTGTACCCATAATCTCTGTAGTCTAGGCGCAGTTCATGATACGGTGGGCGAGTCCCCCACCGCGATGGAGTTTGACGTTGTATTGAATGTAACATGCTAGCAGTAGGAGGTACTCAGGACGGGTATCTCAACCATAGGGAAGTATTTATTTTTTATAAAATTATAAATTTTTCTACTCTTTGAATTTTGCTTTTTGTCGGTGTTGGCCTCGCCGCAAGCTTTCTAGAAAAAAGGTATACCCCGAACGGACAACGGACGCAAATGTTACGCTCGTTTTAGGATATAGGTCTCATTTTTCATGTGCTTAGACCCACGGTGTGATGAACCGCGTGGCCGAGGGGATGTGGGTTACCTTCCATGGTTCCTTGTGTAGCCATAAACATGGTAGTCTAGGGGTGGGTCATGATATGATGGGCGAGTTCTCCACCGCGATAGAGTTTCGACATTGTATTGAATGTAACATGCTAGCAGTAGGAGGTACTCAGGGCGGGTATCTCAACCATAAGGAAGTATTGATTTTTTATAAAATTATATACTATTCTACTCTTGAATTTTGCTTTTGTCAGTGTTGGCCTCGTTGCAAGCTTTCTAAAAAAAAAGTTATGCCCCGAACGGACAACTGACGCAAAAGTTACACTTGTTTTAGGTTATAGGTCTCAATTTTCGTGTGCTTACATCCACGGTGTAATGAACCGCGTGGCCGAGGGATGTGGGTTACCTTCCATGGTTCCTTGTGTACCCATAATCTCTGTAGTCTAGGCGCAGTTCATGATACGGTGGGCGAGTCCCCCACCGCGATGGAGTTTGACGTTGTATTGAATGTAACATGCTAGCAGTAGGAGGTACTCAGGACGGGTATCTCAACCATAGGGAAGTATTTATTTTTTATAAAATTATAAATTTTTCTACTCTTTGAATTTTTCTTTTTGTCGGTGTTGGCCTCGCCGCAAGCTTTCTAGAAAAAAGGTATACCCCGAACGGACAACGGACGCAAATGTTACGCTCGTTTTAGGATATAGGTCTCATTTTTCATGTGCTTAGACCCACGGTGTGATGAACCGCGTGGCCGAGGGATGTGGGTTACCTTCCATGGTTCCTTGTGTACCCATAATCTCTGTAGTCTAGGCGTGGTTCATGATACGGTGGGCGAGTTCTCCACCACGATGGAGTTCGACGTTGTATTGAATGTAACATGCTGGCAGTAGGAGGTTTTCGGGGTGGTATCTTAACCATAAGAAAGTATCTATTTTGGAAAATATTATATAGTATTCTACTCTTTGAATTTTGCCTTTTGTCGATGTTGGCCTCCGCCGCAAGATTCTAGAATAAAAAGTCTGCCCCGATTGGACAACGGATGCAAAAGTTATGCTCATTTTAGGTTATAGGTCTCCTTTTTTGTGTGCTTACACCCACGGATGTGCTAGAACAGTGTGGCCGAGGTATGTGGGTTACCTTCCATGGTTCCTTGAGTAGCCATAAACTCAGGTAGTCTAGGGGCGGTTCATGATACGGTGGGCGAGTCCTCCACTGCAATGAAGTTCGACATTGTATTGAATATAACATGCTAGCAGTAGGAGGTACTCGGGGCGGGTATCTCAACCATAGGGAAGTATTTATTTTTTATAAAATTATATACTATTCTACTCATTGAATTTTGCTTTTTGTTGGTGGTGGCCTCGCTGCAAGCTTTCTAGAAAAAAAAAGTATGCCCCGATCAAACAACAGATGCAAAAGTGATGCTTGTTTTAGGTTATAGGTCTCCTTTTTCGTGTGCTTGCACCCACGGTGTGCTGAACCGCGTGGCCGAGGGATGTGGGTTACCTACCATGGTTCCTTGTGTACCCATAAAATCGGTAGTCTAGGCGCAGTTCATGATACGGTGGGCGAGTCTCCACCACGATGGATTTTGACGCTGTATTGAATGTAACATGCTGGCAGTAGGAGCTATTCGGGGTGGTATCTTAACCATAGGGAAGTATTATTTTGTAAAATATTATATACTGTTCTACTCTTTGAATTTTGCTTTTTGTCGGTGTTGGCCTTGTTGCAAGTTCTCTAAAAATTTTTTTTGCCCCGATCGGACAATGGATGCAAAAGTTATGCTCATTTTAGGTTATAGGTCTCCTTTTTTGTGTGCTTACACCCACGATGTGCTGAACAGTGTGGCTGAGGTATGTGGGTTACCTTCCATGGTTCCTTGTGTAGCCATAAACTTGGTAGTCTAGGGGCGGTTCATGATACGGTGGGCGAGTCCTCCACTGTAATGAGGTTCGACATTGTATTGAATATAACATGCTAGTAGTAGGAGGTACTCGGGGCGGGTATCTCAACCATAGGGAAGTATTTATTTTTTACAAAATTATATACTATTCTACTCATTGAATTTTGCTTTTGTTGGTGGTTGGCCTCGCCGCAAGCCTTCTAAAAAAAAAAAGTATGCCCCGATCGAACAACAGATGCAAAAGTAATGCTTGTTTTAGGTTATAGGTCTCCTTTTTCGTGTGCTTACACCCACGGTGTGCTGAACCGCATGGCCCGAGGGATGTGGGTCACCTTCCATGGTTCCTTGTGTACCCATAAAATCGGTAGTCTATGCGCGGTTCATGATACGGTGGGGCGAGTCCTCCACCACGATGGATTTTGAACGCTGTATTGAATGTAAAATGCTGGCAGATAGGAGTTATTCGGGGTGGTATCTTAACCATAGGGAAGTATTTATTTGTAAAATATTATATACTGTTCTACTCTTGAATTTTGCTTTTTGTCGGTGTTGGCCTTGTCGCAAGCTCTCTAAAAAAATTTTTTTTGCCCCGATCGGACAATGGATGCAAAGTTATGCTCATTTAGGTTATAGGTCTCCTTTTTTGTGTGCTTACAACCACGATTGCTGAACAGTGTGGCTGAGATATGTGGGTTACCTTCCCTGGTTCCTTGTGTAGCCATAAAGCTCGGTAGGTCTAAGGGCGGGTCATGATACGTGTGGGCGAGTCCTCCACCGCGATAGAGTTGACGTTGTATTGAATGTAGCATGCTAGCAGTAGCAATACTCAGGACGGGTATTTCAACCATAGGGAAGTATTTAGTTTTTATAAAATGTATACTATTCGAAACCCTTTGACATTGGCCTTTTAGACGGTGTCCGCCTCACCGAAGCTTTCCTAGAAAAAAGGTATGCCCCGAACGGACAACTGACGCAAAAGTTACGCTCGTTTTAGGTTATAGGTTCATTTTTCGTGTGCTTACACCACGGTGTGATGAACCGCGTGCCGAGGATGTGGGTTACCTTCCATGTTCCTTGTGTAGCCATAAACTGGTAGTCTAGGGGTTCATGATACGGTGGGCGAGTCTCCACCGATGAGTTCGACATTGTATGAATGTAACATGCTAGCAGTAGGAGGTACTCGGGGGTATCTCAACCATAGGGAAGTATTTATTTTTTAAAATTATAATATTCTACTCTTGAATTTTGCTTTTTGTCAGTGTTGGCCGCCGCAAGCTTTCTAAGAAAAAAAGTATGCCCCGAACGGACAATGGACGCAAAAGTTATTGTTTTAGGTTATAGGTCTCATTTTCGTGTGCTTACACCACGGTGTATGAACCGCGGCCGAGGGATGTGGGTTACCTTCCTTGGTTCCTTGTGTACCCATAATCTCTGGTAGTCTAGGCAGGTTCATGATACGGTGGGCGAGTCCCCCACGATGGATTTGACGATTGAATGTAACATGCTAGGCAGTAGGAGGTATTGGGTATCAACCATAGGGAAGTATTTATTTTAAAAATTATAATATTTACTCTTTGAATTTTTTTTTTCGGTGTTGGCTCGCGCAAGCTTCTAGAAAAAAAGTATACCCCGATCGGACAACGGACAAAAGTTAGCTGTTTTAGGTTATAGGTCTCATTTTTCGTGTGCTTACACCCACGGTGTGCTGACCGTGGCCGAGGGATGTGGGTTACTTCCATGGTTCCTTGTGTACCATAAACTGTAGTCTAGGCGGGTCATGATACGGTGGGCGAGTCTCCACCGCGATGAGTTCGACGTTGTATTGAATGTAATGCTGCAGTAGGAGGTTTCGGGGGTATCTTAACCATAGGGAAGTATTTATTTAAAATTATATAGTATTCTACTCTTGAATTTTGCTTTTGTCGTGTTGGCCTCGCCGCAGCTTTCTAGAAAAAGTATGCCCCGGACAACGGATGCAAAGTTACTCATTTTAGGTTATAGGTCTCCTTTTTGTGTGCTTACACCCACGGTGGAGAACCGTGTGGCCGAGGGATGTGGGTTACCTTCCATGGTCCTTGTGTTACCATAAACTCATGTAGTCTAGGGCGGTTCATGATACGGTGGGCGAGTCCTCCACTGCATGAAGTTCGACGCATTGTATTGAATATAACATGCTAGCAGTAGGAGGTACGGGGCGGGTATCTTAACCATAGGGAAGTATTTATTTTTATAAATTATATACTATTCTACTCTTTGAATTTTGCTTTTTGTTGGTGGCCTCGCCGCAAGCTTCTAGAAAAAAAAGTATGCCCCGATCAACGATGCAAAAGTTATGCTGTTTTAGGTTATAGGTCTCCTTTTTCGTGTGCTTACACCCACGGTGTGTGAACCGCGTGGCCGAGGGATGTGGGTTACCTTCCATGGTT